>JAWPHD010015136.1:5000-57012 GCA_037043455.1 Cyrtodaria siliqua | reverse complement strand
TATATTCAGTTCTTACACATATATATTCAGTTCTTACACATATATATTCCGTTCTTACACATATATATTCAGTTCTTACACATATATATTCAGTTCTTACACATATATATTCCGTTCTTACGCATATATATTCCGTTCTTACACATATATATTTAGTTCTTGCACATATGTATTCAGTTCTTACGCATATATATTCCGTTCTTACGCATATATTCCGTTCTTACGCATATATTCAGTTCTTACGCATATATTCAGTTCTTACGCATATATATTCCGTTCTTACGCATATACATTCCGTTATAACGCATATATTCAGTTCTTACGCATATATATTCCGTTCTTACGCATATATATTCAGTTCTTACACATATATACTTAGTTCTTGCACATATATATTCCGTTCTTACGCATATATATTCAGTTCTAAGGCATATATATTCCGTTCTTACGCATATATATTCAGTTCTTACACATATATATTCAGTTCTTACAAATATATATTCAGTTCTTACACATATATATTCAGTTCTTACACAT
This sequence comes from Cyrtodaria siliqua, assembly GCA_037043455.1. Classification (NCBI taxonomy): domain Eukaryota; kingdom Metazoa; phylum Mollusca; class Bivalvia; order Adapedonta; family Hiatellidae; genus Cyrtodaria; species Cyrtodaria siliqua. The sequence continues at coordinate 56,475 of JAWPHD010015136.1, read as the reverse complement.
ATATATTCAGTTCTTACAAATATATATTCCGTTCTTGCACATGTATATTCAGTTCTTACACATATATATTCAGTTCTTACACATATATATTCAGTTCTTACACATATATATTCAGTTCTTACGCATATATATTCCGTTCTTTCGCATATATATTCCGTTCCTACGCATATATATTCCGTTCTTACGCATATAAATTCCGTTCTTACGCATATATATTCCGTTCCGACGCATATATATTCCGTTCTTACGCATATAAATTCCGTTCTTACGCATACATATTCCGTTCTTACGCATATATATTTCGTTCTTGCGCATATATATTCCGTTCTTACGCATATATATTCAGTTCTTACGCATATATATTCAGTTCTTACACATATATACTCAGTTCTTACACATATATATTCAGTTCTTACACATATATATTTAGTTCTTACACATATATATTCCGTTCTTACACATATATATTCCGTTCTTACACATATATATTCAGTTCTTACACATATATATTCAGTTCTTACACATATATATTCCGTTCTTACGCATATATATTCCGTTCTTACAGATATATATTTAGTTCTTGCACATATATATTCAGTTCTTACGCATATATATTCCGTTCTTACGCATATATTCCGTTCTTACTCATATATTCAGTTCTTACGCATATATTCCGTTCTTACGCATATATATTCCGTTCTTACGCATATACATTCCGTTCTTACGCATATATTCAGTTCTTACGCATATATATTCCGTTCTTACGCATATATATTCCGTTCTTACACATATATATTTAGTTCTTGCACATATATATTCCGTTCTTACGCATATATATTCAGTTCTTAGGCATATATATTCCGTTCTTACGCATGTATATTCAGTTCTTACACATATATATTCAGTTCTTACACATATATATTCAGTTCTTACACATATATATTCAGTTGTTACAAATATATATTCCGTTCTTACGCATATATATTCCGTTCTTCCGCAAATATATTCCGTTCTTACGCATATATATTCCGATCTTACGCATATATATTCAGTTCTTACACATGTATATTCAGTTCTTACACATATATATTCAGTTCTTACACATATATATTCAGTTCTTACGCATATATATTCCGTTCTTACGCATATATATTCCGTTCTTACGCATATAAATTCCGTTCTTACGCATACATATTCTGTTCTTACGCATATATATTCCGTTCTTACGCTTATATATTCAGTTCTTACACATATATATTCCGTTATTACGCATATATATTCAGTTCTTACACATATATACTCAGTTCTTACACATATATATTCAGTTCTTACACATATATATTCAGCTCTTACACATATATATTCAGTTCTTACACATATATATTCAGTTCTTAAGCATATATATTCCGTTCTTACGCATATATATTCCGTTCTTACGCATATATTCAGTTCTTACGCATATATATTCAGTTCTTACACATATATATATATATTCAGTTCTTACACATATATATATATTCAGTTCTTACACATATATATTCAGTTCTTACACATATATATTCAGTTCTTACCCATAAATATTCCATTCTTACGCATATATATTCCGTTCTTACGCATATTTATTCCGTTCTTACGCATATATTCAGTTCTTACGCATATATTCAGTTCTTACGCATATATATTCCGTTCTTACGCATATATATTCAGTTCTTACACATATATATTCAGTTCTTACACATATATATTCAGTTCTTACACATATATATTCAGTTCTTACACATATATATTCAGTTCTTACACATATATATTCAGTTCTTACACATATATATTCAGTTCTTACACATATATATTCAGTTCTAACAAATATATATTCCGTTCCTACGCATATATATTCCGTTCTTACGAATATATATTCCGATCTTACGCATACATATTCCGTTCTTACGCATATATATTCCATTCTTACGCATATATATTCCGTTCTTACGCATATATATTCAGTTCTTACGCATATATATTCAGTTCTTACACATATATACTCAGTTCTTACACATATATATTCAGTTCTTACACATATATATTCAGTTCTTACACATATATATTCCGTTCTTACACATATATATTCAGTTCTTACACATATATATTCAGTTCTTACACAAATATATTCCGTTTTTACGCCTATATATTCCGTTCTTACACATATATATTCCGTTCTTACGCATATATATTCCGTTCTTACACATATATATTTAGTTCTTGCACATATATATTCAGTTCTTACGCATATATATTCAGTTCTTACGCATATATTCCGTTCTTACGCATATATATTCAGTTCTTACACATATATACTCAGTTCTTACACATATATATTCAGTTCTTACACATATATATTCAGTTCTTACACATATATATTCAGTACTTACACATATATATTCAGTTCTAACACATATATATTCCGTTCTCACGCATATATATTCTGTTCTTACGCTTATATTATCAGTTCTTACACATATATATTCCGTTCTTACGCATATATATTCAGTTCTTACACATATATACTCAGTTCTTACATATATATATTCAGTTCTTACACATATATATTCAGTTCTTACACATATATATTCAGTTCTTACACATATATAATCAGTTCTTACACATATATATTCAGTTCTTACACATATATATTCAGTTCTTACAAATATATATTCCGTTCTTACACATATATATTCAGTTTTTACACATATATATTCCGTTCTTACGCGTATATATTCCGTTCTTACGCATATATATTCCGTTCTTACGCATATATATTCCGTTCTTACGCATATATATTCCATTCTTACGCATATATATTGAGTTCTTACGCATATATATTCCGTTCTTTCGCATATATATTCAGTTCGTACACATATATATTCAGTTCATACAAATATATATCCGTTCTTACGCATATATATTCAGTTCTTACACTTATATATTCAGTTCATACAAATATATATTCGGTTCTTACGCATATATATTCAGTTCTTACACTTATATATTCAGTTCTTACACATATATATTCCGTCCTTACGCATATGTATTCCGTTCTTACGCATATATATTCCGTTCTTACGCATATATTCCGTCCTTACGCATATATATTCCGTATTTACGCGTATATATTCCGTTCTTAAGCATATATATTCCGTTCTTACACATATATATTTAGTTCTTGCACATATATATTCCGTTCTTACGCATATATATTCAGTTCTTAGGCATATAAATTCAGTTCTTTCACATGTATATTCAGTAATTACACATATATATTCAGTTCTTACACATATATATTCAGTTCTTACGCATATATATTCCGTTCTTACGCATATATATTCCGTTCTTAGGCATATATATTCCGTTCCTACGCATATAAATTCAGTTCTTACGCATATATATTACGTTCTTACGCATATATATTCCGTTCTTACGCATATATATTCAGTTCTTACACATATATATTCAGTTCTTACACATATATATTCCGTTCTTACACATATATATTCAGTTCTTACACATATATATTCAGTTCTTACACATATATATTCAGTTCTTACACATATATATTCAGTTCTAACAAATATATATTCCGTTCCTACGCATATATATTCCGTTCTTACGAATATATATTCCGATCTTACGAATATATATTCAGTTCTTGCACATGTATATTCAGTTCTTACACATATATACAGTTCTTACACGTATATAATCAGTTCTTACGCATATATATTCCGTTCTTACGCATATATATTCCGTTCTTACGCATATATATTCCGTTCTTACGCATATAAATTCCGTTCTTACGCATACATATTCCGTTCTTACGCATATATATTCCATTCTTACGCATATATATTCCGTTCTTACGCATATATATTCAGTTCTTACGCATATATATTCAGTTCTTACACATATATACTCAGTTCTTACACATATATATTCAGTTCTTACACATATATATTCAGTTCTTACACATATATATTCAGTTCTTACACATATATATTCCGTTCTTACACATATATATTCAGTTCTTACACATATATATTCAGTTCTTACACATATATATTCCGTTTTTACGCCTATATATTCCGTTCTTACACATATATATTCCGTTCTTACGCATATATATCCCGTTCTTACACATATATATTTAGTTCTTGCACATATATATTCAGTTCTTACGCATATATATTCCGTTCTTACGCATATATTCCGTTCTTACGCATATATATTCAGTTCTTACACATATATACTCAGTTCTTACACATATATATTCAGTTCTTACACATATATATTCAGTTCTTACACATATATATTCAGTACTTACACATATATATTCAGTTCTAACACATATATATTCCGTTCTCACGCATATATATTCTGTTCTTACGCATATATATTCCGTTCTTACGCATATATATTCCGTTCTTACGCTTATATTATCAGTTCTTACACATATATATTCCGTTCTTACGCATATATATTCAGTTCTTACACATATATACTCAGTTCTTACACATATATATTCAGTTCTTACACATATATATTCAGTTCTTACACATATATATTCAGTTCTTACACATATATAATCAGTTCTTACACATATATATTCAGTTCTTACACATATATATTCAGTTCTTACAAATATATATTCCGTTCTTACACATATATATTCAGTTTTTACACATATATATTCCGTTCTTACGCGTATATATTCCGTTCTTACGCATATATATTCCGTTCTTACGCATATATATTCCGTTCTTACGCATATATATTCCATTCTTACGCATATATATTGAGTTCTTACGCATATATATTCCGTTCTTTCGCATATATATTCAGTTCGTACACATATATATTAAGTTCATACAAATATATATCCGTTCTTACGCATATATATTCAGTTCTTACACTTATATATTCAGTTCATACAAATATATATTCCGTTCTTACGCATATATATTCAGTTCTTACACTTATATATTCAGTTCTTACACATATATTTTCCGTCCTTACGCATATGTATTCCGTTCTTACGCATATATATTCCGTTCTTACGCATATATTCCGTCCTTACGCATATATATTCCGTATTTACGCGTATATATTCCGTTCTTAAGCATATATATTCCGTTCTTACACATATATATTTAGTTCTTGCACATATATATTCCGTTCTTACGCATATATATTCAGTTCTTAGGCATATATATTCCGTTCTTACGCATATATATTTAGTTCTTACACATATATATTCAGTTCTTACACATATATATTCAGTTCTTACACATATATATTGTCACAGGATGACCTTAGTGGTTGGGCTAACTCAGGAAAGAATCAATGACGGTGAATGCATTTACATAAGTTTAATGCAACTTTTAAAATATGTTTAATATATATACAATTATCTAAAAAAAACAAGCGAATACACAAATGAACTATGAAAAGAATGTTCTCCTGAACGTTTAAGACGTTCTTAGTATTGTGATAAATACTGAATGTCTAAGACACTAAAGTGTTGTTAAAGCTATAACAATGTTGATCTAGCGCGATAACTTGATGCGCGAGAGCTCATGAAGATGACGATGCGCGAATTCAATGGATGATTGTCATCAAATGCCTTCTGTAAGGGTTGATGACGCGATGCAATGATAGTTAATCTCCACTGAGATTGTGAATGATATTCCTCCAGTGAGGACTGGTAACGGGCCCACCTTGTGTCCCGGGGGTTGTCGTTAGTAAAACCTGGCTGCGCAGGTACGGGGACCGTCTCCACCGCTTGTAACGTTAGTCGTGGAAGCTTAGCTCCACTCCTGGATATCCAAACCTAGATGGCTTACTCCAACCCTGGATGGCTTATATCCTGGATGGCTTATATCCTGGATGGCTTAGGCTGTAATTATACATACGTTTTAGATGTCGGTTGACAAACATAACAATCTTGCATAATTACCAATACCCAAACAAATCATTATTCAATCAATATATGTAAGCTGTACTAATGATGAGTAGCAATGTATACATATTCTACAACGCCATGTATACGCTATGTACGTCGCTGTTAATCAATGCCCCTAATACATGTAATATAAACATGATCAAATTACTCATATATTACACTCACTGAGTTATGCATGCACGCATTTATTCTTGTCACTCATCTCATTGTTAACTAATGTTAACAATCGTGTATTACAATCACCGAGTTATACGCCAACGTTAACTAATGCACCTATTATCCACTGTTATCAAATTAATATTGTTTTACAATTAATGATCAATTACCATAATTACATCTAATAAAGTCACTTCAAAATCATATGCTAGTCTAAAGTTATGTTTGAGAAACATCAATGCTAACCGGATGTCGTAACCGCCAAACAAGATGGCGCCGCCCACTGAATACAAATATACGATGAAAGTTTAATAAAACTACTAACCACATGTTGCCTGTGAAATTTGCCGTCCAATCTCTGTTCCAACAAAGTACTATCGATGATCCCGGCGATAGCTAGAAGACAATGGGTTTTATAGCAAACATTACGCCCAAATCATTATTTGCCCCGTTCAGTCCGTGACAAACGTGGCTAAATCTACAGTATTGAATCTACACGCGAGGCCCTTATACAATTTTGCCGTTTAAGGAAAATATACCTATACGTTTACATGCATTAGCACAAAAATAAACTTATGACACGGCCTCTCTGGCGGCCACTTAAAATGTGCACGCTTTTACGTGTTACATGAATAGATCATGAATATTGTGAAATTGTTTCAACTCGAACAATAGATTTTGGGTGTAACCGATACAAGAGCTATATACGACCAGTACGCTCTACCCGTGACATTTTGTGACAACATCTCCCCACTTAAAGAAAGTGCTACACTTTTAAAATTCAACAAAATGATAATTAATATTTACACGTTAAGAAACTATTAATTCTTCTGAGCAAACGAGCGACAAAACGTACAAGCTGATCGCTCAATCGCTTGAGTATGTTAACTATTACCACTGCAGTTATAACCTAATTATAATATGTAATTACAATTTCAACACTATTCTACAATTGTACACTACCCTGTCGTAACATATACTACTATTGTACAATACACTGCAATACACTATTGTATTAACCCGGTCATTATGTGCGGCGACTTAAATAGTCTGCCCCAATATTGTCCTTTCCACGGTCTATTACACCGACTCTACTGTTGCTAATACATGTAACACTACTTCCTGCCACTACCAGAACTCCAACTTTACACATTGCATCATCGCATTACCAGTATATTGTTTGCGAAATGGAGTAGGGTCTCTCGTTTCCCTAGTCGGCTTTGCTAAAGTGTGCTTAAAGCTACACTGCACTACATCTGTTGGTCTCGACTTATCGGACCGAACAGTACTACACTCAGAGTCTAAACGACTTACCTCTCGTTTCTCTGCTACACTAAGCATGCCCGATATGTCTACATCGGCTGCTGTCTCCTTACCTACACTAGTGGGAAAATACATGGGACTAGTGTCCTCACTACTGTCTTCCTCACTATCCTCAATAACTGCAACATTATCTACGGTTAACACCCCTTGTTGCACATTATCGGTTCTACTGATATACTCTTTCAGCATATTCGCATGAAAGGTCTTTAACTTTCCGTTTATCTCGATACGGTAATCCATAGTGTTCACTATCCCTCTAACGTAAAACGGACCTTTCCATTGTAATAACAACTTGTTATTGTCGGTCGGGAGTAACAGTAACACCTGGTCATCTATCTTAAACTTCCTAGCTCTAGCTTTCTGGTCATAGTACCGTTTATACTTGGTACTTGCCTTAACTAACTGACTTTGAGCTATCTTACAAGTCTCCTCTAGTTTCTCCTTCAGATCTAAAACATACTGATATGTAGTCTTAACCTCATCACTATCTACTTCACCTGCCCACATCTCTCTAAGAATCCTCATGGGACCTCTAACTGACCTACCGTACAATAACTCAAACGGAGAGAATCCTAAACTCTCTTGTGGTACCTCTCTAAATGCAAACAATAAAGCATTGAGATACTTGTCCCAATCTTTGGGTCTCTCGGTACACATACGCCGTAACATTTGCTTTAACGTCCCGTTAAATCGTTCGACTAACCCGTTACACATAGGGTGATATGGTGTTGTCATGATTTGACGCAAAGACAATAACCTGCTTACTTCAGCCATAAGTTCTGACGTAAACTGTGACCCACAATCAGTCAGCATTTCCTCTGGTACACCTAGCCTACTGAACATATCAACTAATGCCTCAGCTACTCTCTCAGTTTCAATTGAGGGCAATGCGACTGCCTCCGGATACCTAGTTGCATAGTCTACCATGGTTAAAATGTACCTATTTTTCCTATCCGACACTGGAAAAATTGGTCCAACTATGTCTACGGCTACCCGCTTAAATGGTGTATCTATCAGTGGCATCTGACCTAAATGTACTTTGGTCACTCGACCTTTTGGTACTGTCCTTTGGCATACATCGCAGGACCTACAATACCTAGTTACATCTCCACTAACGCCTGGCCAATAAAATTCTGCCAATACTCTATCTGACGTTTTCTTTACGCCTAAATGACCTCCCATAATCGACTCATGAGCTACCTTAAGCACTGTCGTTCTATACTGGGTAGGTACCACTAATTGGTGAAACTGTCTACTACCGCTATCTTCAAATTCTCTGTACAATAACCTATTCTTATGTACAAACTTACAACTACCGGACCCTTTACACTTCTTCACTACCCCATCCTTGGCCTTCACTTTACAAGGACCTAATGACTCGTCTTGAGTTTGTGCTTCTATAAACTCCGCTTTAGATATGTCTCCTACGGCTGCAGGAACCTTTAATTTTCTATAAGCCTGAGCTTGCTTCTGAACCTGCGCTCTAGTCTCTACGGCATTACTTATGCTACTTCTAAAATCGGACATTACCGGAAGTACTGAACCTTCTATGTTCCCCATCGTTAAATCATACATCGGGTCATCCATACATAGAGCCTCTGTAGTCCCTTTAAAGAAAGGTGTATCTACATCTATTCTCGCTATTGGCACGTGCTCTACCGACTTATTTAACAACATACACGGTGACTGTTTACCTACCAACTGGTCATCCGTAACTAAACTACGCCTAACTACCACACCTGTACAACCTGTATCCCTCATTACAATTACGTCCGTGCCATTCACTCTACCATCTGCCGTTGGAAGATTTGCATACGGAAAGAGACATGTTCCGATCTTCGCCATTACACCATCCGCTTTAACACAACAGCTACTACTCTCGGTTTTAATAACCGGACTATTACTACCTCTGCCTCTACCTCTACCTCGGTTTTGACCACCTCTACCTCTACCGAAATTCCATGGGTTGTTAAAACCTTGGTTCTGACTCCCTACATTGTTGTCCACTCTACTATTTTCACTAAAATTGTCTACGACAGCGGACACTTTCACCGCTTTCCTACACTCATGTGAAGCATGATTCCCATTACAGTGACGACAACGAATAAAAGGTCTACCTATGTTACCACTATTGCTACCTCCTCTAGCACCCATCGAACTACCACCACCTCTATAGTTTCCACTCTGGCCTTTCTGTTTATGATCGTCCCCTTGCCTATCTCTAAAAGTTCTGTCTTTCGACACTACATTATGAGCTCCACCTCTAGCCTCGGCAAACTGATCTGCTTGTGTTGCCATTTCTCCTACACTAGTTAGTTTTCTTTCTTTAAGAAATAAGAACAGATCTCTACTACAAACATTGAATAGCTGGTCCCGCAACAAGAAATCTATGAGGCCCTGATAAGTCTGCGCTACCTTCCCTAACTCTAACCACCTATCTAAGTAATTTCTAGATCTACTAATGAACTGAATAAATGACTCGCCTTTCTCAGGCAGACAAGCTCTAAACCGCTTTCTAAAACCTTCTTCAGTTAACTCAAATCTCTTTAAAAGAGCATCCTTTAACTTGTCATAGTCAAGAGCATCTAAACTAGGTAATCTAGAAAATACATCTAAGGCCTTGCCTCTCAATAACGCACTTAAATGAACTGCCCACTTATCTTTGGTCCATTCCTGTAACTCAGCATAACGCTCGAACCGTAACAAGTAACTGTCCATGTTATCTTTGTCAGCATCAAAGTATGGTAACTTCGAACCTTTTAACTTCCCAGAATAACTATCTTTCCCTACAGTTCCACTGTCCTTACTATGTGTCTTAGCTGCTTCCAACTCTAAAGCTAACTTATGATCAAACTCCTTTTGCTCCCTTTCCATTATCATCTTAGCCTTAGCTAGTCTACCATCTGTTTCGAACCTCTCATGTTCTAACTCTTGCTTCTCCCTTACTATTCTACTTTCTAATTCTAACTTCTCTTTAGCTAACCTATCTTCTAATTCTAACTTCTCTGTGGCTAGTCTACTTTCTTCATCTCGCTTCTCTTTAGCCAATCTACTTTCGAATTCTAGCTTCTCTTTAACTAGTCTACCTTCTACTTCTAACCTATCTTTCTCAGCATCTAGCTTCTCTTTAGCTAATCTACTTTCTAATTCTAGCTTATCTTTAACTAGTCTACCTTCTACTTCTAACCTATCTTTCTCAGCATCTAGCTTCTCTTTAGCTAACCTACTTTCGAATTCTAGCCTATCTTTCTCTTCATCCCTTTCCCGCTTTGCTAATTCTCTTTCCTTAAGTCTAAATTCCCTTTCCCTAGCCTGTTCGTCTTTAACAAAGGTTCTAAGCTCCTCTCCAGCATACCCTAACTCCTTACCCATTTCCGTAAGATCCTTTATGGACGTCATGTCTATAGACATTGTGAACTACACACTACAATAATTACAATACACACGTCACTAATAATTCTACTCAACTAACTACTAATGGTAAGTCACTGTGTCCTCAGTAAATACCTGGGCATCATCATCGGACAAGTTACATACACATTAGTACTAGCGCTAACTACTAACGAGTATGTGTAGATAGTATCTAGCTTCCACAAAACATATGCACTACATAAAATATCTTAATTTGATATTGGACATAAACCTTAAACAATCATCGAAATGTGTATAACATGTACATGTATATTTACTTCTCCCATCAATATAAGTATACTCGAGTGTCACAACATGAGTAGAACGTCTTGTTCGCCAACCTAATTGGATACTATATGTATATCAAGGGAGGTAAAAACAAACACCCAAATTATTGAGCAAAAGTGCCTCAGACCCACTCGTGTAGACAACTGCGACCTCGCGCCAAGGAAAGAACGGACAAAACAACAGTTTGGACTCACCCTACCCTTGTCGTGTCTTGACTTGTCTTCCAAGCTGTGGCCGTGATCGTCGACAGTCGCCTTGATGGATCAGAGGGTGGTACACAATTCTAAAATAATAAGTAGAGATTTAGTATATCATAATAAAGATCACTTATTGATTCTTTCCCTCCGTAGTCGCCCAAAATCCCACTTCTGACACCAGTTGTCACAGGATGACCTTAGTGGTTGGGCTAACTCAGGAAAGAATCAATGACGGTGAATGCATTTACATAAGTTTAATGCAACTTTTAAAATATGTTTAATATATATACAATTATCTAAAAAAAACAAGCGAATACACAAATGAACTATGAAAAGAATGTTCTCCTGAACGTTTAAGACGTTCTTAGTATTGTGATAAATACTGAATGTCTAAGACACTAAAGTGTTGTTAAAGCTATAACAATGTTGATCTAGCGCGATAACTTGATGCGCGAGAGCTCATGAAGATGACGATGCGCGAATTCAATGGATGATTGTCATCAAATGCCTTCTGTAAGGGTTGATGACGCGATGCAATGATAGTTAATCTCCACTGAGATTGTGAATGATATTCCTCCAGTGAGGACTGGTAACGGGCCCACCTTGTGTCCCGGGGGTTGTCGTTAGTAAAACCTGGCTGCGCAGGTACGGGGACCGTCTCCACCGCTTGTAACGTTAGTCGTGGAAGCTTAGCTCCACTCCTGGATATCCAAACCTAGATGGCTTACTCCAACCCTGGATGGCTTATATCCTGGATGGCTTATATCCTGGATGGCTTAGGCTGTAATTATACATACGTTTTAGATGTCGGTTGACAAACATAACAATCTTGCATAATTACCAATACCCAAACAAATCATTATTCAATCAATATATGTAAGCTGTACTAATGATGAGTAGCAATGTATACATATTCTACAACGCCATGTATACGCTATGTACGTCGCTGTTAATCAATGCCCCTAATACATGTAATATAAACATGATCAAATTACTCATATATTACACTCACTGAGTTATGCATGCACGCATTTATTCTTGTCACTCATCTCATTGTTAACTAATGTTAACAATCGTGTATTACAATCACCGAGTTATACGCCAACGTTAACTAATGCACCTATTATCCACTGTTATCAAATTAATATTGTTTTACAATTAATGATCAATTACCATAATTACATCTAATAAAGTCACTTCAAAATCATATGCTAGTCTAAAGTTATGTTTGAGAAACATCAATGCTAACCGGATGTCGTAACCGCCAAACAAGATGGCGCCGCCCACTGAATACAAATATACGATGAAAGTTTAATAAAACTACTAACCACATGTTGCCTGTGAAATTTGCCGTCCAATCTCTGTTCCAACAAAGTACTATCGATGATCCCGGCGATAGCTAGAAGACAATGGGTTTTATAGCAAACATTACGCCCAAATCATTATTTGCCCCGTTCAGTCCGTGACAAACGTGGCTAAATCTACAGTATTGAATCTACACGCGAGGCCCTTATACAATTTTGCCGTTTAAGGAAAATATACCTATACGTTTACATGCATTAGCACAAAACTAAACTTATGACACGGCCTCTCTGGCGGCCACTTAAAATGTGCACGCTTTTACGTGTTACATGAATAGATCATGAATATTGTGAAATTGTTTCAACTCGAACAATAGATTTTGGGTGTAACCGATACAAGAGCTATATACGACCAGTACGCTCTACCCGTGACATTTTGTGACATATATTCCGTTCTTACGCATATATATTCCGTTCTTACGCATATATATTCCGTTCTTACGCATATATATTCCGTTCTTACGCATATAGATTCTGTTCTTACGCATATATATTCCGTTCTTACGCATATATATTCAGTTCTTACACATATATACTCAGTTCTTACACATATATATTCAGTTCTGACACATATATATTCAGTTCTTACACATATATATTCAGTACTTACACATATATATTCAGTTCTTACAAATATATATTCCGTTCTTACACATATATATTCAGTTCTAACACATATATATTCCGTTCTTACGCATTTATATTCTGTTCTTACGCATATATATTCCGTTCTTACGCATATATATTCCGTTCTTACGCATATATATTCCATTCTTACGCATATATATTCAGTTCTTACGCATATATATTCCGTTCTTACGCATATATATTCAGTTCGTACACATATATATTCAATTCTTACACTTATATATTCCGTTCTTACGCATATATATTCAGTTCTTATACATATATATTCCGTTCTTACGCATAAATATTCAGTTCTTACACATATATATTCAGTTCTTAAACATATATATTCAGTTCTTACACATATATATTCAGTTCTTACACATATATATTTAGTTTTTACACATATATATTCAGTTCTTACACATATATATTCAGTTCTTACGCATATATTCAGTTCTTACGCATATATATTCAGTTCTTACACATATATATTCAGTTCTTACACATATATATTCAGTTATTACAGATATATATTCCATTTTTTATGGGAAGCCATAACCGTCAAAATGTGGATATTTACAAACCATTCAATGGCAGGCCATTTAATTCAACATGAAGTCATTTGATGACATACATATTGATTCGATGCGACGTGTAAACTCGGTTCATTCGTTACAAAGTGAATTGATACGGTTCAAAGTGAAATGATACGATGTACAATTTCAAATGATACGGTGTAAAATTCCAAACCATACGACGCAAGGTCATTTGATGACGTACATATTGATTCGATACGACGTGTAAACTCTGTTCATTCGTTACAAAGTGAACTGATACGGTTCGAAGTGAAATGATACGATGTACAATTTCAAACCATACGACGCAAAGTCATTTGATGACGTACATATTGATTCGATGTGACGTGTAAACTCTGTTCATTCGTTACAAAGTGAACTGATGCGGTTCGAAGTTAAATGATCGGGCAAAAACACAGTCGGTGCGATGCAAACACAATCCGTTCGACAGAAACTGATTTCATTACGTGCAAAGTGAAACGGTGCGACATCTGGCGGCGATATTTGCCACATCACTTGCAGAGTTATTTCCCCTACATAACATATATATTATGATAAATCAAAGTACTAAAAGTACTCGGAATGCAAGGTTTGATAGGAAAGACTGTATGAATATTTCCACGATCAAATTTCCATAAATTTTACATAGTTTTAGCCAACTTGGCGATCTTTGGCGACCTACCAAAATCTTAGAGGGTCAATCCATCCCAATATATATTGTGAACAGTTGTCATGAAACTGTTTCAAATCTAGACTAGAATATTATTTTATGAAATTGCTGATGGATAGACAGATTTGTGATTTGTGTTCATGGCCAAACTGTCACTCAAAATGACCTCCATGTCTAAAATTATGTCATTTACAGAGTGGCGTGTATTAAGTAGTCTTCCGGGAACAAGATGCACAAGAGGGCTTGTATTACTCTACTGGCTTGAATAGTCTAAGGCCGGAAAACAGTTTTTGTCTCGCTTATTCGAAGAAAAAAAGAGACATAGGTGTTGCTTTACCGGCAGCGGTTTAGGTCATTTTCTCACAAACTGTATGCACTAGACCTTTCAAACTTTGCTTATAGTTGTATCTTGAGTGGTACATCACAACATGACAAAGCAAATGTGAAAGTGACCTTGACCCTCCAAGCAAATGGCAGATAACTTAATTTTTACCTTCAACTTTTGCGTTTAGGTCACTTTTTCACAAACTGTATGCACTAAGACCTTCAAACTTTGCTTATAGTTGTATCTTGAGTGGTACATTGCAGCGTTACAAAGCAAATGTGGATGTGACCTTCACCATCCAAGCAAAGGGCAGATAACTTTAATTGTTACATTTACATCACTCTCTCATGAACTATAATTATGCACTATATGTTTTTAACCTAATGTATAGCTTTATCTTTGGAAGAAAACATATTCTATTTTGACATAGTTGTGTCTTGGGTAGTGCATCATTTTGGATGCATGGATTTCATCTATGACCTTGACCTACTTTCTGGAGCTGATGATTTTAGCTTTACTGGCCAAGGGCCTTCATTTTTCATCCGATCTTTACAAAACTTTAACATATTGTTAATATCAACGAAAGCTCGCACAAGTTCGAAAAACCAGCCAGATCGGCCTAGTAACAGCGGAGTTATGGCCCTTCATTTGGTTAAAAAATGCTATATTTTGCCTCGTTAATACGACGGGGCTTTCATTTTTCATCTGATCTTTACCAAACTTTACCAGATGTTTTGCCTTTTTTTTATTAGTAGTATTTTTTTATTTATATTTGTACATTTTTTTTGTTTAAATTTGTTTTTAATATATATATAATTTTTTGTTTTTAGCTCTACTGATGAGAGTTCAGCAGAGCTTATGCCGTGGTGCGGCGTCCGTCGTCCGTCTGTCCGTCTGTCTGTCCGTCTGTCTGTAAACTTTTTTTTGTAGCGACTTCTCCTCTGAAACTACTGAATGGATTTTCATGAAACTTTACAGAAATGTTGCCCATGAAGTCTAGTTGATCCTAGCAAAATTTCAGATCGGCCAGAAATTCAAGATGGCCGCCACAGCTAAAAATAGATTTTTAAAAAAGAAGTTTGTAGCGTCTACGTCTTGAAAACTATAAGAACAGAACAGAACAGAACATATTCTTTATTTATGACTTAAACAAATGTTTCTCGTCATATAAATACATATTACATTTGTTATTATGTGACAGGTCAATGCAATTTTTACATTAAACAATGAAAAAGTACAAACACACAACCATGCATACTATACACTCATACAACTCACCCATTCACTCTGACGCCCGAAATGTCTCACACATTCACTCTGGATCACGTATTTATGTTATAAGGATTACATAGTTTCATTTAAACTTTTAAGTTTTAATAGTTTACATGTCATGTCCAATGAGGATGAACATACATTTTTTACTCATTATACATTGCAGTATTGCGAATAATAAATGCTTCCCTAACAAACCTAGATAATCTAAAAAGCTCATGCTGGCTTGAAGATTGCATCAGCTGAATAAATTTAAAAACACTTGGATGTCTGTAATAATATTGTTTAACATATAATTTACGTAATTGTTCGTACAAAGGACAAATTAAAATAAAATGATATTCATCTTCTAAGTCTGTACTATTACACAATGTACAATATTTCTGATTTCTATCAGTTCTATTTTGTGAATATCTGCCAGTTTCAATTCTAAGTCTATGGGAGGATAATCTTATCCTCGACATGGCAGTTCTTAATTTCAACGGGCAATATATCTAAATACACTTCATATGAGAATGAGGTTTTAAATGTCTATACAAGCATAAAACTCGATTATTTTCAACATCAGTGTTCCATTTTGACAAAACAATCTATTAAATTTTGTTTAATCAACAAATGAAAAGATTTCATATCAATACAAGTTGGGTCATTCCAAACATAATTATAGCCACAGCTCTGTTATAGTGGTTTTAACATTGCTGGCCCCAATTCCTTCATTCCTCTTTCACAATCTCTCACAGCGTCTTTATTAAAAAGTTGATATTAAAATGTTTTTTGAATCGACCACCCTTACTCCAATACTTTATTATTTTTTACATACCTTAAAATATACAATGGGGTATCTACCTAGTTCTCCATAAATACCGGAATTACTAGTAGACGTTTTAACCCTTAACAAGTATTTACAAATTTCAAATGTATTCTTTCGATCTCCTTTGACTTTGTAAAACCCCAAATTTCTGCTCCATAGCTTTAATATAGAACCAACGAACGCATCAAATAATTGGCAAAACGTTTTTTGGTTTAAAATTGTATTTTTTTACATGTGCAACTTAATGATATTTAAAGCTTTTAATCTTTACCTGCCTAAGGTCTCTTGATTTAAATTGTATGAAACCCGTATAATTAAAAACAGATCCGAGGTAGTTAAAATCGGTTAACAACTTCTAAATTATTTCCATTATAAAACCCATGTCTCATTAACTAAAAGATTACCCCTTTTTCTAAAAACCATAACTTTTGTCTTTTCCACGTTAACCTCTAATCCCCATTACTTTGTCGCAATATTCTTTCAACAAATTTAAACGTTCTTGTAACTCAAGACGGTGATTTTCCAAACAAACACCATATCATCTGCGATAAGTGATTGATATGGGACTTTTTGTAAAATGATCAGCATGACATGATGGTTATAAGAGTCAAACATTATTTTGATTGCGACGTTAAACATGGCTGCCAGTTGGCCATCTTTGTTTACATAGAGTTATATAATGAAAAACTTGTAGCGACTACTCCTCTGAAACTACTTGACGGATTTATATGAAACTTCACAGGAATGTTGCTCCTTGATGTCTAATTGATCCTAGCAAAATATCAGGTCGCCCGGAAATTCAAGATGGCTGCCATGGCTAAAAAATAGATTTTCAAAATAACAAGTTTGGTAGCGACTACTTCTTGAAAACTATAAGTGATATTGATATTGAACTTTTGTAAAATGCATCAGCATGACATGATGTTGGTCCTTGTCAAAAAATGTTTTGATTCAACGTTAACATGGCTGCCAACATCATCTTTGTTTTACATAGAGTTATATAGTAAAAACTTGTAGCGACTAATCCTTTGAACTACTTGGCACATTTCATGAAACTTTTACAGAATGTTGCTCTTAATGTTTAATTGATCCTAGCAAAATTTCAGATCGGCCAGAAATTCAAGATGGGCCGCCACAGCTAAAATTAGATATTTTAAAAAAGAAGTTTGTAGCGACTACGTCTTGAAACTATAAGTGATATTGATATGGACTTTTGTAAAATGATCAGCATGACATGATGGTTATCAGAGTCAAAACATTATCTTTGATTCGACGTTAAACATGGCGGTCAGCGCCATCTTTGCTTACATAGAGTTAATATAGTGAAAACTTGTAGCGACTATTCCTGTGAAACATACTTGACGGATTTTCATGAAACTTCACAGGAATGTTGCTCTTGATGTCTAATTGATCCTAGCAAATTATCAGGTCGGGCCAAAAAATTCAAGATGGCCGCCACGCGTAAAACTTTTTTCAAAAACAATCTATAGCCGACTACTTCCTGAAATCAAAATCAGTTCGTTGATTTTTTTCAGTTCGTTGATTTTGATGGAGTTTACAGCCCTTGACATTTTTTACTTTTAAATTTCTTGTCGGCTTTCTACTCTCCTAAAGCCTTGTTGGATTTCGATTCGACGAACTTGGCAGGAAGCATCGTAGTTGTCTAGTTGTGCATATCAAACTTTTGCCCAGTTTGCTGATTTATTGACGGAGTTATGGCACTTTTCACATTTAAATTTCTTGTCGGCGCTACTCCTCCTAAACTTTCTACAAAATTTGGCAGGAAGCCTCAGTATGAAGTCTAGTTGTGCAAATCACGGTATATCAATAAAATCTCGGACAAGTTCGAAATCAGCTAGATCTTGTTAGTAACGTACATGTTATGGCCCTTGATTGTTGAAAATGCTATATTGTATTTTCCTTTTGTTAAATCTGTAGTTGACTTCATTTTTTATGTGATCTTTACCCATATTGTTTAGAATGTTAATATATACCCGTCCCCCACCCACCAACCACCGCCCCATTTTATAAAATTTCATTCATAGAAGTGGGACAAAATTAAAAAAATACCCCATGCCAGACTAGACACAGCAGACTTATTGCCCATGATTACCAGAGTGAAGCGGATCTAAGGCCATCTTATCCCTAGTTGTTGTTTTGCAATGTTTGAAAACAATACTGATCGGAATTTTATGTCGACAATCCTTGATGTAAAGAGGACGTTTTTAGCCAGTAGAGCATCACAGGCCCTCTTGTGCCCTCTTGTTTTTAATAGAATGGCATTTTTACTTTTAAAACAAATGCACTTAAATGTCATCTCAGCAAACGCAAACTCATTGTTTTTAGTTACTAAAATGTTTACAACCTCCTTTAAGCATCATTGATCCGTTTTTATTTTTAAGTCCAGCCCCCGGTTTAGGCGAGACTATGTGAATCCACGGATTTCTGTGTTAAAAAATCAACAGATTTAACTCTGATGTGTCTAGTCAGATGCAACTGTTTTGAAATTGTCAAAGTTCAGTGGCGTAACCTAGAAAACGTCTTCTGCTGCAGGACAAATAAACTTTACCAAAGAAGGCACTACCGTTGATTCCAACTTCTCTACGTCTGTCCCACACATTGAAAGAAACTTTACTGTAGTATTTACTAAAAAAATACTAAATTTATTGGTGGAAAGAAGAATTGAAATAGACTATAAGTAAATACACGGGTAAAAAGTGGCCATAATTTTGATAAATAAACAACAAAACAACAAGAAACAGAACAGAAACTAGCTGGACGAAGTAGGTTAAATAGCTGCAGCCATTGTGCTGTTTCAAACGGTGTCCGTTAGGGGCCACGATACAATGTCGCATTGTCGTTTTGGCAACAATGCGACACCCGACAACGCGACATTGCAATATGACAATGGCGACATTGCGATACGACAACTTGTAATTGAGATATAGTCAAAGCTACATTGCAATACGACATCGCCGACATAATTGTATTGCAATGTCGCGTTCTGTCGTGACATTGCATCTGCGGTTGTAGCATTGTCGTATCTCATTGTCGAGTTGTCGTATCGCAATGTCGAGTTGTCGTATCGCAATGTCGCATTGTCATATCGCAATGGCCTTAGACTATTCAAGCCAGTAGAGTGATACAGGCTCTCTTGTGCATCTTGTTCCCGGAAGACTACTTAATACACGCCACTCTGTACTGTAAATGACATAATTTTAGACATGGAGGTCATCTTGAGTGACAGTTTGGCCATGAACACAAATCACAAATCTGTCTATCTATCAGCAATTTCATAAAATAATATTCTAGTCTAGATTTGAAACAGTTTAATGACAATTGATCACAATATATTTGGAATGGATTGACCCTCTAAGATTTTGGTAGGTCGCCAAAGATCGCCAAGTTGGCTAAAACTATGTAAAATTTATGGAAATTTGCATTCTCAGTACTTTTAGTACTTTGATTTATCATAATATATATGTTATGTAGGGGAAATAACTCTGCAAGTGATGTGGCAAATATCGCCGCCAGATGTCGCACCGTTTTACTTTGCACGTAATGAAATCAGTTTCTGTCGAACGGATTGCGTTTGCATCGCACCGACTGTGTTTTCGCCCGATCATTTCACTTCGAACCGTATCAGTTCACTTTGTAACGAATGAACAGAGTTAACACGTCGCATCGAATCAATATGTACGTCATCAAATGACTTTGCGTCGTATGGTTTGAAATTGTACATCGTATCATTTCACTTCGAACCGTATCAGTTCACTTTGTAACGAATAAACCGAGTTTACACGTCGCATCGAATCAATATGTATGTCATCAAATGACCTTGCGTCGTATGGTTTGAAATTGTACACCGTATCATTTCACTTCGAACCGTATCAATTCACTTTGTAACGAATGAACCGATTTTACACGTCGCATCGAATCAATATGTACGTCATCAAATGACTTCATGTTGAATTAAATGGCCTGTCATTGAATGGTTTGTAAATATTCACATTTTGACGGTTATGGCTTCCCATAATTTTTACACATATCTATTCAGTTCTTACACATATATATTCCATTCTTACGCATATATATTCCGTCCTTACACATATATATTCAGTTCTTACACATATATATTCAGTTCTTACACATATATATTCCAATCTTACGCATATATATTCCGTTCTTACGCATATATATTCCGATCTTAGGCATATATCTTCAGTTCTTACACATGTACATTCAGTTCTTACACATATGTATTCAGTTCTTACACATATATATTCAGTTCTAACGCATATATATTCTGTTCTTACGCATATAAATTCCGTTCTTACGCATATATATGCCGTTTTTAGGCATATATATTCCATTCTTACGCATATATATTCAGTTCTTACACATATATATTCCGTTCTTACACATATATATATATTCCGTTCTTACACATATATATTCCGTTCTTACGCATATATATTCAGTTCTTACACATATATATTCCGTTCTTACACATATATATATATTCCGTTCTTACACATATATATTTAGTTCTTACACATATATATTCAGTTCTTACACATATATATTCAGTTCTTACAAATATATATTCCGTTTTTACGCATATATATTCAGTTCTTACGTACATATTCAGTTCTTACGCATATATATTCAGTTCTTACACATATATATTCAGTTCTTACACATATATCTTCAGTTCTTACGCATATATATTCTGTTCTTACGCATATATATTCCGATCTTATGCATATATATTCAGAACTTACGCATTTATATTCAGTTCTTACACATATATATTCAGTTCTTACACATATATATTCAGTTCTTACACATATATATTCAGTTCTTACACATATGAGCCGAAACACGCGAAAATGACCCTTCAGACAAAATGTTGACATTTTATATTTTTTTACGTTAATGAAACATGGTGATTTTCTCTTTAAAAATTTCTTTATTTTATGTTGATATCTTAATTAAAAATGGTTTTATCTCAATCTGAAAGTTAAAGATTGCACTCTTCATTATTTTTAACGTTGACGTCAGCGTCATGGATGTCGTTGATTAAATAACAAAAAAAACCATAAACACATCATTTTCTATAGCATCAACTAATGTATATCTATATTAAGAAAAAACATTCCCTATGATATAATAATTAGGCAGAACGCGGAGCTGATGAGAAATTTGATTAGTAATTAATTGATTACCGGCCGACGTCATAAATTGTTACTTTATGACGTTGTTGTCTAAACGTCCGAAGGGACGTTTTCGCGTGTTGCGGCTCATATATATTCAGTTCTTACGCATATATATTCAGTTCTTACGCATATATTCAGTTCTTACGCTTATATATTCAGTTCTTACACATATATATTCAGTTCTTACGCATATATATTCAGTTATTACACATATATATTCCGTTCTTACGCATTTATATTCCGATCTTACGCATATATATTCAGTTCTTACACATGTATATTCAGTTCTTACACATATATATTCAGTTCTTACACATATATATTCAGTTCTTACACATATATATTCAGTTCTTACACATATATATTCCGTTCTTACGCATGAATATTACGATCTTACACATGTATATTCAGTTCTTACACATATATATTCAGTTCTTACACATATATATTCAGTTCTTACACATATATATTCCGTTCTTACGCATATATATTCAGTTCTTACGCATATATATTCCGTTCTTACGCATTTATATTCCGATCTTACGCATATATATTCAGTTCTTACACATGTATATTCAGTTCTTACACATATATATTCAGTTCTTACACATATATATTCAGTTCTTACACATATATATTCAGTTCTTACACATATATATTCCGTTCTTACGCATGAATATTACGATCTTACACATGTATATTCAGTTCTTACACATATATATTCAGTTCTTACACATATATATTCAGTTCTTACACATATATATTCTGTTCTTACACATATATAATCAGTTCTTACACATATATATTCCGTTCTTACGCATATATATTCAGTTCTTACGAATATATATTCCGATCTTACGCATATATATTCAGTTCTGACACATATATATTCAGTTCTTACACATATATATTCCGTTTTTACGCATATATATTCCGATCTTACGCATATATATTCAGTTCTTACACATGTATATTCAGTTATTACACATATATATTCAGTTATTACACATATATATTCAGTTCTTACACATATATATTCAGTTCTTACACATATATATTCCGTTCTTACACATATATATTCAGTTCTTACACATATATATTCAGTTCTTACACATATATATTCCGTTCTTACATATATATACTCATTTCTTACACATATATATTTAATATATTCAGTTCTTACACATATATATTCCGTTCTTACGCGTATATATTCAGTTCTTACGCATATATATTCCGATCTTACGCATATATATTCAGTTCTTACACATATATATTCAGTTCTTACACATACATATTCAGTTCTTACACATATATATTCAGTTCTTACACATATATATTCCGTTCTTACGCATATATATTCAGTTCTTACGTATATATATTCCGATCTTACGCATATATATTCAGTTCTTACACATATATATTCAGTTCTTACATATATATATTCAGTTCTTAAACATATATTCAGTTCTTACACATATATATTCCGTTCTTACGCATATATATTCAGTATTTACACATATATATTCTGTTCTTACACATATATATTCAGTTCTTACACATATACATTTATTTCTTACACATATATATTCCATTCTTACGCATATATATTCCGTTCTTACGCATATATATTCCGTTCTTACGCATATATATTCCGTTCTTACGCATATATATTTAATATATTCAGTTCTTACACATATATATTCAGTTCTTACACATATATATTCAGTTCTTACGCATATATATTCCTTTCTTACGCATATATATTCCGTTCTTACTCATATATATTCCGTTCTTACGCATATATATTCAGTTCTTACACATATATATTCAGTTCTTACGCATATATATTCAGTTCTTACACATATATACTCATTTCTTACACATATATATTTAATATATTCAGTTCTTACACATATATATTCAGTATTTACACATATATATTCAGTTCTTACACATATATATTCAGTTCTTACACATATACATTTATTTCTTACACATATATATTACATTCTTACGCATATATATTCCGTTCATACGCATATATATTCAGTTCTAATACATATATATTCCCTTCTTACGCATATATATTCCGTTCTTACGCATATATATTCCGTTCTTACGCATATATATTCCATTCTTAGGCATATATATTCCGTTCTTACGCATATATATTTAGTTCTTACGCATATATATTCCGTTCTAACACATATATATTCCGTTCTCACGCATATATATTCTGTTCTTACGCATATATATTCCGTTCTTACGCATATATATTCCGTTCTTACGCTTATATTATCAGTTCTTACACATATATACTCAGTTCTTACACATATATATTCAGTTCTTACACATATATATTCAGTTCTTACACATATATATTCAGTTCTTACACATATATAATCAGTTCTTACACATATATATTCCGTTCTTACGCGTATATATTCCGTTCTTACCCATATATATTCCGTTCTTACGCATATATATTCCTTTCTTACGCATATATATTCCATTCTTACGCATATATATTGAGTTCTTACGCATATATATTCCGTTCTTAGGCATATATATTCAGTTCGTACACATATATATTCAGTTCATACAAATATATATTCCGTTCTTACGCATATATATTCAGTTCTTACACATATATATTCAGTTCTTACACATATATATTCCGTCCTTACGCATATGTATTCCGTTCTTACGCATATATATTCCGTTCTTACGCATATATATTCCGTTCTTACGCATATATTCCGTCCTTACGCATATATATTCCGTATTTACGCATATATATTCCGTTCTTACGCATATATATTCCGTTCTTATACATATATATTTAGTTCTTGCACATATATATTCCGTTCTTACGCATATATATTCAGTTCTTAGGCATATATATTCCGTTCTTACGCATATATATTTAGTTCTTACACATATATATTCAGTTCCTACACATATATATTCAGTTCTTATATGTTTCAGTTCTTACGCATATATATTCCGTTCTTACGCATATATATTCCATTCTTACGCATATATATTCAGTTCTAACACATATATATTCAGTTCTTACAAATATATATTCAGTTCTTACAGATATATATTCCGTTCTTACACATATATATTCATTTCTTACACATATATATTCCATTCTTACGCATATATATTCCGTCCTTACACATATATATTCAGTTCTTACACATATATATTCCAATCTGACGGATATATATTCAGTTCTTACGCATATATATTCCGATCTTAGGCATATATCTTCAGTTCTTACACATGTATATTCAGTTCTTACACATATGTATTCAGTTCTTACACATATATATTCAGTTCTAACGCATATATATTCCGTTCTTACGCATATAAATTCCGTTCTTACGCATATATATTCCGTTTTTACGCATATATATTCCGTTCTTACGCATATATATTCAGTTCTTACACATATACATTTGTGTATATTCCGTTCTTACACACATATATATATTCAGTTCTTACACATATATATTCAGTTCTTACACATATATATTCAGTTCCACATATATATTCAGTTCTTACACATATATACAGTTCTTACAAATATATATTCCGTTTTTACGCATATATATTCAGTTCTTACGCATATATTCAGTTCTTACGCATATATATTCAGTTCTTACACATATATATTCAGTTCTTACGCATATATATTCAGTTCTTACACATATATCTTCAGTTCTTACGCATATATATTCTGTTCTTACACATATATATTCCGATCTTACGCATATATATTCAGAACGTACGCATATATATTCAGTTCTTACACATATATATTCAGTTCTTACACATATATATTCAGTTCTTACACATATATATTCAGTTCTTACACATATATATTCAGTTCTTACGCATATATATTCAGTTCTTACGCATATATTCAGTTCTTACGCATATATATTCAGTTCTTACACATATATATTCAGTTCTTACGCATATATATTCAGTTATTACACATATATATTCCGTTCTTACGCATATATATTCCGATCTTACGCATATATATTCAGTTCTTACACATGTATATTCAGTTCTTACACATATATATTCAGTTCTTACACATATATATTCAGTCCTTACACATATATATTCAGTTATTACACATATATATTCCGTTCTTACGCATGTATATTCCGATCTTACACATGTATATTCAGTTCTTACACATATATATTCAGTTCTTACACATATATATTCAGTTCTTACACATATATATTCCGTTCTTACGCATATATATTCAGTTCTTACGCATATATATTCCGATCTTACGCATATATATTCAGTTCTTACACATATATATTCAGTTCTTACACATACATATTCAGTTCTTACACATATATATTCAGTTCTTACACATATATATTCCGTTCTTACGCATATATATTCAGTTTTTACGTATATATATTCCGATCTTACGCATATATATTCAGTTCTTACACATATATATTCAGTTCTTACACATATATATTCCGTTCTTACGCATATATATTCCGATCTTACGCATATATATTCAGTTATTACACATGTATATTCAGTTATTACACATATATATTCAGTTCTTACACATATATATTCAGTTCTTGCACATATATATTCAGTTCTTACACATATATATTCCGTTATTACACATATATATTCAGTTCTTACACATATATATTCAGTTCTTACACATATATATTCCGTTCTTACACATATATACTCATTTCTTACACATATATATTTAATATATTCAGTTCTTACACATATATATTCAGTTCTTACATATATATACTCATTTATTACACATATATATTTAATATATTCAGTTCTTACACATATATATTCCGTTCTTACGCATATATATACAGTTCTTACGCATATATATTCAGTTATTACACATATATATTCAGTTCTTACAATACATATTCAGTTCTTACACATACATACTCAGTTCTTACACATATATATTCCGTTCTTACGCATATATATTCAGTTCTTACGTATATATATTCCGATCTTAGGCATATATATTCAGTTCTTACACAAATATATTCAGTTCTTACACATACATATTCAGTTCTTACACATATATATTCAGTTCTTACATATATATATTCAGTTCTTAAACATATATTCAGTTCTAACACATATATATTCCGTTCTTACGCATATATATTCAGTATTTACACATATATATTCAGTTCTTACACATATATATTCAGTTCTTACACATATACATTTATTTCTTACACATATATATTCCATTCTTACGCATATATATTCCGTTCTTACAAATATATATTCAGTTCTAATACATATATATTCCGTTCTTACGCATATATATTCCGTTCTTACGCATATATATTCCGTTCTTACGCATATATATTTAATATATTCAGTTCTTACACATATATATTCAGTTCTTACACATATATATTCAGTTCTTACACATATATATTCAGTTCTTACGCATATATATTCCGTTCTTACGCATATATATTCCGTTCTTACACATATATATTCCGTTCTTACGCATATATATTCCGTTCTTACACATATATATTAAGTTCTTACGCATATATATTCCGTTCTTACAAATATATATTTAATTCTTGCACATATATATTCAGTTCTTACGCATATATATTCCGTTCTTACGCATATATTCAGTTCTTACGCATATATTCAGTTCTTACGCATATATATTACGTTCTTACGCATATATATTCAGTTCTTACACATATATATTTAGTTCTTTATCATATATATTCCGTTCTTACGCATATATATTTAGTTCTTATGCATATATATTCCATTCTTACGCATATATATTCAGTTCTTACACATATATATTCAGTTCTTACACATATATATTCAGTTCTTACACATATATATTCAGTTCTTACAAATATATATTCCGTTCTTACGTATATATATTCTGTTCTTACGCATATATATTCCGTTCTTACGCATATATATTCCGATCTTACGCATATATATTCAGTTCTTACACACGTATATTCAGTTCTTACACATATATATTCAGTTCTTACGCATATATATTCTGTTCTTACGCATATATATTCCGATCTTACGCATATATATTCAGTTCTTACACATGTATATTCAGTTCTTACACATATATATTCAGTTCTTACACATATATATTCAGTTCTTACGCATATATATTCCGTTCTTACGCATATATATTCAGTTCTTACGCATATATTTTCCGTTCTTACGCATATAAATTCCGTTCTTACGCATATATATTCCGTTCTTACGCATATATATTCAGTTCTTTCACATATATATTCAGTTCTTACACATATATATTCAGTTCTTACACATATATATTGAGTTCTAACAAATATATATTCAGTTCTTACGCATATATATTCAGTTCTTACACATATATTTAGTTCTTACGCAGATATATTCAGTTTTTACACATATATATTCAGTTCTTATGCATATATATTCAGTTTTTACGCATATATATTCCGTTCTTACGCATATATATTCCGATCTTACGCATATATATTCAGTTCTTACACATGTATATTCAGTTCTTACGCATATATATTCCGTTCTTACACATATATATTCAGTTCTTACACATATATATTCCGCTCTTACGAGTACATATTCAGTTCTTACACATATATATTCAGTTCTTACACATTCTTACACATATATATTCCGTTCTTACGCATATATATTCCGTCCTTACGCATATATATTCCGTTCTTACGCATATATATTCCGTTCTTACGCATATATTCAGTTCTTACGCATATATTCAGTTCTTACGCATATATATTCCGTTCTTACGCATATATATTCCGTTATTACACATATATATTTAGTTCTTGCACATATATATTCCGTTCTTACGAATATATATTCCGATCTTACGCATATATATTCAGTTCTTGCACATGTATATTCAGTTCTTACACATATATATTCAGTTCTTACGCGTATATATTCAGTTCTTACGCATATATATTCCGTTCTTACGCATATATATTCCGTTCTTACGCATATATATTCCGTTCTTACGCATATAAATTCCGTTCTTACGCATACATATTCCGTTCTTACGCATATATATTCCGTTCTTACGCATATATATTCCGTTCTTACGCATATATATTCAGTTCTTACGCATATATATTCAGTTCTTACACATATATACTCAGTTCTTACACATATATATTCAGTTCTTACACATATATATTCAGTTCTTACACATATATATTCCGTTCTTACACATATATATTCAGTTGTTACACATATATATTCCGTTCTTACGCATATATTCAGTTCTTACGCATATATATTCAGTTCTTACACATATATATTCAGTTCTTACACATATATATATATTCAGTTCTTACACATATATATTCAGTTCTTACACATATATATTCAGTTCTTACCCATATATATTCCGTTCTTACGCATACATATTCCGTTCTTACGCAAATATATTCCTTTCTTACGCATATTTATTCCGTTCTTACACATATATTCAGTTCTTACGCATATATTCAGTTCTTACGCATATATATTCCGTTCTTACGCATATATATTCCGTTCTTACACATATATATTTAGTTCTTGCACATATATATTCCGTTCTTACGCATATATATTCAGTTCTTAGGCATATATATTCCGTTCTTACGCATATATATTCCGTTCTTACGCATATTATCAGTTCTTACGCATATATATTCAGTTCTTACACATATATATTCAGTTCTTACACATATATATATATTCAGTTCTTACACATATATATATATTCAGTTCTTACACATATATATTCAGTTCTTACACATATATATTCAGTTCTTACCCATATATATTCCGTTCTTACGCATATATAAATCCCACCGGTGGCGGAGTGAAGGCGAGAACGGCTACTCCTACCCCCGTATCCCTAACCCTAGTGGCTTCGCTAACAGTCGCCGCGTGGCCATCCCTGCTCCGAACTAAATGAAACTCGCTGGACAGCGGCGCCTCGACGTCCCCCAGGCGTGGGGAAAGTTTGGCGGAGATGCTCCTTCGATCGGCCGAGATACAGGCGGAAAACCCTAACCCTAGTCCCATTCTACCGTTGAAGCTAGGGTTTGCAGTCTTTCACCCTATTTGCTCGCGGTAACCGCTGTAGCTTCGCCGTACCTGCCTGCAACTGCCTGAAACTTCCTGGAGACCCGTGTCCCGGTATCGGCCAGGCGTGGAGAGAGTTTCATTGAGCTGCTCCCACCGGTGGCGGAGTGAAGGCGAGAACGGCTACCCCTACCCCCGTAACCCTAACCCTAGTGGCATCGCTAACAGTCGCCGCGTAGCCATCCCTGCTCCGAACTGAATGAAACTCGCTGGACAGCGGCGCCCCGACGTCCCCCAGGCGTGGGGAAAGTTTGGCGGAGATGCTCTTACGATCGGCCGAGAAACAGGCGGAAAACCCTAACACTAGTCCCATTCTACCGTTGAAGCTAGGGTTTGCAGTCTTATACCCTATTTGCTCGCGGTAACCGCTGTAGCTTCGCCGTACCTGCCTGCAACTGCCTGAAACTTCCTGGAGACCCGTGTCCCGGTATCGGCCAGGCTTGGGGAGAGTTTCATCGAGCTGCTCTCACCGGTGGCGGAGTGAAGGCGAGAACGGCTACCCCTACCCCCGTAACCCTAACCCTAGTGGCCTCGCTAACAGTCGCCGCGTGGCCATCCCTGCTTCGAACTGCATGAAACTCGCTGGACAGCGGCGCCCCGACGTCCCCCAGGCGTGGGGAAAGTTTGGCGGAGATGCTCCTACGATCGGCCGAGATACAAGCGGAAAACCCTAACCCTAGGCGAAAAAACCCTAACCCTAGCTTCAACGGTAATCTGGGGCTAGGGTTAGCGTTTTCCGCCAGTAAGTCGGCCGTCCGCGCACCCATCAAGCTGAAACTCGCTGGACACAGGCGCCCCGACGCCCTGCAGACGTGGGGAAAGTTTGGCGGAGATGCTCCTACGGCGAGCAAGCAAGCCAGCGAGCGATCGAGCCACTCTCCCATGCCTGCCGAGACGGGCAGCATGGGAGCCTTTTTTTGTATCATGTTTTCAACGAGCGAACATGCAGGGCGAGCTCGCCTGCCTGCCTGGCCACCGGTGGTCTTCTCGGACTCATTTTTTCGACAAAATGCGGACTTAGCCGTTTTTTGAAGAAAATGTGGACATAGCCGTTTTTTCAACAAACTCTCCTCTGTCAAGACTGGCAGCAGGAGAGTCTTTTTTTGTATCATGTTTTCAACGAACATGCAGGGAGAGAGACGGCGAGCTGCCTGCCTCCTGGCCACCGTCTTCTCGGACTCTGTCATTTTTTCGACAAAATGCGGACTTAGCCGTTTTTTGAAGAAAATGAGGACATAGCCGTTTTTTCAACAAACTCTCCTCTGCCATGACAGTCGCCGCGTGGCCATACCTGCTTCGAACTAACTGAAACTCGCTGGACAGCGGCGCCCCGACGCCCTGCAGACGTGGGGAAAGTTTGGCGGAGATGCTCTGACGCTCGGCGGAGTTATAACGGGAAAACCCTAACCCTAGGCGAAAAAACCCTAACCCTAGCTTCAACGGTAATCTGGGGCTAGGGTTTGCGTTTTCCGCCAGTAAGTCGGCCGTCCGCGCACCCATCAAGCTGAAACTCGCTGGACAGCGGCGCCCCGACGTCCCCCAGGCGTGGGGAAAGTTTGGCGGAGGTGCTCCTACGATCGGCCGAGATACAAGCGGAAAACCCTAACCCTAGGCGAAAAAACCCTAACCCTAGCTTCAACGGTAATCTGGGGCTAGGGTTAGCGTTTTCCGCCAGTAAGTCGGCCGTCCGCGCACCCATCAAGCTGAAACTCGCTGGACACAGGCGCCCCGACGCCCTGCAGACGTGGAGAAAGTTTGGCGGAGATGCTCCTACGGCCGGCCGAGATACAAGCGGAAAACCCTAACCCTAACCCTAACCCTAACCCTATCTCGGCCGATCGTAGGAGCATCTCCGCCAAACTTTCCCCACGTCTGGAGGGCGTCGGGGCGCCTGTGTCCAGCGAGTTTCAGCTTGATGGGTGCGCGGACGGCCGACTTACTGGCGGAAAACGCTAACCCTAGCCCCAGATTACCGTTGAAACTAGGGTTAGGGTTTTTTCGCCTAGGGTTAGGGTTTTCCGCGTGTATCTCGGCCGGCCGTGGGAGCATCTCCGTCAAACTTTCCCCACGCCTGGGGGACGTCGGGGCGCCGCTGTCCAGCGAGTTTCATTCAGTTCGAAGCAGGGATGGCCACGCGGCGACTGTTAGCGAGGCCACTAGGGTTAGGGTTACGGGGGTAGGGGTAGCCGTTCTCGCCTTCACTCCGCCACCGGTGGGAGCAGCTCCATGAAACTCTCCCCACGCCTGGCCGATACCGGGACACAGGTCTCCAGGAAGTTTCAGGCAGTTGCAGGCAGGTACGGCGGAGCTACAGCGGTTACCGCGAGCTGATAGGGTATAAGACTGCAAACCCTAGCTTCAACGGTAGAATATGACTAGGGTTAGGGTTAGGGTTAGGGTAGGGGACAAATGACGGGATGAGATTGCGAGATGAGACAAAGTTTGAGACAAATTGATCTGATTGGTCGATTCAATCACATGATATATTTCTTCATAAGAATGATATTTTGAATCAGTTTGGCATAGTCATTTTGACAACATGAAACTTCGGCCTCTGATTGTCTAATTAAGTCATGTGATATAAAAAGTCTTTGCTGCTTCTGATTGGCTTATTGTGTCATGTGATATAAAAAGTCTATGCGAATGGTTGGCTTTCTTTATGTCTCCATTTTGGATGTTGACTGTAATGAGTGCAGAGGTAAATTTCAAATATTATAAAGATTTGATATTCGAATGACAAAAATAGGAATTGAAAAAATATTGGTGGATTGTGAAATAAATAATAATTGAAAAGATATTGGTGGATTGTGAAATAGTTTTTGGATTATTGAATAGGATTTATTTAGTAATAAGAGGTTTGTAATTTATATTGATATTCGTTATTCCTTTCGAACAATTTGAATGCTGGTAGTGTTGTTGATGCTGTTGGTCAGTGATGATGATGATGATGATGATGATGATGATGATGATGATGATGATGATAATGATGATAGGGCATACTTATATGTCAAAAATGAATATAACTTATGTTATTTGAGAAGATAATGCATTTTATCGTACAGCTAGAAGTGGAAGTATGTTTGCTTTAGTGCTGTTTCCCTAGATGATAATGATGATGATGATGATGATGATGATGATGATGATGATGATGATGATGATAATGTTAGAGAGAAATTGGCTAAATTCTGTGTAAAATGGATTTATTAAAAAGAGCTCTTTATAATATATGTATCTTCAGAATAAAGGTGGGTAAGCCTTGTTACTAAAAATAGAATTCTTTGTTAAAATTTGGCGCGAAAGATAAATTATAACCTTCGGTAACCCACTTTGATAACCTTTACCCCAAATCGATTACACACCATAACCCCCTTTTATGGTAACCCACTTCGGTAACTCACTTCTTGTTTGAGCTAAAAAAAACGGTAACCCTCGGTAAACCGCTTTGATAACCTTTACCCCAAATCGATTACACACCATAACCCCATTTTGGTAACCCGATTATGTTACCCACTTCTTGTTTGAGATAAAAGACGGTAACCCTCGTTAACCCACTTTGATAACCTTTACCCCAAATCGATTACACACCATAACCCCCTTTTATGGTAACCCACATGATGATCTAGCTAAAAAAACGGTAACCCTCGGTAACCCACTTTGATAACCTTTACTCCAAATCGATTACACACCATAACCCCACTTTGGTAACCCACTTCGGTAACCCACTTCTTGTCTGAGCTAAAAAGCCGGTAACCCTCGGTAACACACTTTGATAACCTTTGCCCCAAATGGATTACACACCATAACCCCCTTTTATGGTAACCCACTTCGGTAACTCACTTGTTGTTTGAGCTAAAAAGACGGTAACCCTCGGTAACGCACTTTGATAACCTTTACCCCAAATCGATTACACACCATAACCCCCTTTTATGGTAACCCACTAGGGAAACTCATTTCTTGTTTGAGCTAAAAAAAACGTTAACCCTCGGTAACCCACTTTGATAACCTTTACCCCAAATCGATTACACACCATAACCCCATTTTGGTAACCCACTTATGCCACCCACTTCTTGTTTGAGCTAAAAACCTGTAACCCTCGGTAACCCACTTTGATAACCTTTACCCCAAATCGATTACACACCATAACCCCCTTTTATGGTAACCCAATTCGGTATCTCACTTCTTGTTTGAGCTAAAAAGACGGTAAACCTCGGTAACCCACTTTGATAACCTTTACCCCAAATCGATTACACATCATAACACACTTTTATGGTAACCCACTTCGGTAACTCACTTCTTGCTTGAGCTAAAAAGACGTAACCTTCGGTAACCCACTTTGATAACCTTTACACCAAATCAGTTACACACCATAACCCCCTTTTATAGTAACCCACTTCGGTAAACTTCGGCCTCTGATTGGCTAATTAAGTCATGTGATATAAAAAGTCTTTGCTGCTTCTGATTGGCTTATTGTGTCATGTGATATAAAAAGTCTATGCGAGTTGTTGGCTTTCTTTTTGTCTCCATTTTGGATGTTGACTGTAATGAGTGCAGAGGTAAATTTCTAATATTATAAAGATTTGATATTCGAATGACAAAAATAGGAATTGAAAAAATATTGGTGGATTGTGAAATAAATAATAATTGAAAAGATATTGGTGGATTGTGAAATAGTTTTTGGATTATTGAATAGGATTTATTTAGTAATAAGAGGTTTGTAATTTATATTGATATTCGTTATTCCTTTCGAACAATTTGAATGCTGGTAGTGTTGTTGTTGCTGTTGGTCAGTGATGATGATGATGATGATGATGATGATGATGATGATGATGATGATAATGATGATAGGGCATACTTATATGTCATAAATGAATATAACTTATGTTATTTGAGAAGATAATGCATTTTATCGTACAGCTTGAAGTGGAAGTATGTTTGCTTTAGTGCTGTTTCCCTAGATGATAATGATGATGATGATGATGATGATGATGATGATGATGATGATAATGTTAGAGAGAAATAGGCTAAATTCTGTGTAAAATGGATTTATTAAAAAGAGCTATTTATAATATATGTATCTTCAGAATAAAGGTGGGTAAGCCTTGTTACTAAAAAATGAATTCTTTGTTAAAATTTGGCGCGAAAGATAAATTATAACCTTCGGTAACCCACTTTGATAACCTTTACCCCAAATCGATTACACACCATAACCCCCTTTTATGGTAACCCTCTTCGGTAACTCACTTCTTGTTTGAGCTAAAAAAAAACGGTAACCC
The DNA here is from genome assembly GCA_037043455.1 of Cyrtodaria siliqua. Classification (NCBI taxonomy): domain Eukaryota; kingdom Metazoa; phylum Mollusca; class Bivalvia; order Adapedonta; family Hiatellidae; genus Cyrtodaria; species Cyrtodaria siliqua. The sequence continues at coordinate 20,737 of JAWPHD010015136.1, read as the reverse complement.
TCGGTAAACCGCTTTGATAACCTTTACCCCAAATCGATTACACACCATAACCCCATTTTGGTAACCCACTTATGTTACCCACTTCTTGTTTGAGCTAAAAGACGGTAACCCTCGTTAACCCACTTTGATAACCTTTACCCCAAATCGATTACACACCATAACCCCCTTTTATGGTAACCCACTTGATGATCTAGCTAAAAAAACGGTAACCCTCGTTAACCCACTTTGATAACCTTTACTCCAAATCGATTACACACCATAACCCCACTTTGGTAACCCACTTTGGTAACCCACTTCTTGTCAGAGCTAAAAAGCCGGTAACCCTCGGTAACACACTTTGATAACCTTTACCCCAAATCGATTACACACCATAACCCCCTTTTATGGTAACCCACTTCGGTAACTCACTTGTTGTTTGAGCTAAAAAGACGGTAACCCTCGGTAACCCACTTTGATAACCTTTACCCCAAATCGATTACACACCATAACCCCCTTTTATGGTAACCCACTTCGGTAACTCATTTCTTGTTTGAGCTAAAAAAAACGTTAACCCTCGGTAACCCACTTTGATAACCTTTACCCCAAATCGATTACACACCATAACCCCATTTTGGTAACCCACTTATGCCACCCACTTCTTGTTTGAGCTAAAAGACTGTAACCCTCGGTAACCCACTTTGATATCCTTTACCCCAAATCGATTACACACCATAACCCCCTTTTATGGTAACCCAATTCGGTATCTCACTACTTGTTTGAGCTAAAAAGACGGTAAACCTCGGTAACCCACTTTGATAACCTTTACCCAAAATCGATTACACATCATAACCCACTTTTATGGTAACCCACTTCGGTAACCCACTTCTTGTTTGAGCTAAAAAGACGGTAACCTTCGGTAACCCACTTTGATAACCTTTACACCAAATCGATTACACACCATAACCCCTTTTATGGTAACCCACTTCGGTAAACTTTGGCCTCTGATTGGCTAATTAAGTCATGTGATATAAAAAGTCTTTGCTGTTTCTGATTGGCTTATTGTGTCATGTGATATAAAAAGTCTATGCGAATTGTTGGCTTTCTTTATGTCTCCATTTTGGATGTTGACTGTAATGGGTGCAGAGGTAATTTTTTAATATTATAAAGATTTGATATTCGAATGACAAAAATAGGAATTGAAAAAATATTGGTGGATTGTGAAATAAATAATAATTGAAAAGATATTGGTGGATTGTGAAATAGTTTTTGGATTATTGAATAGGATTTATTTAGTAATAAGAGGTTTGTAATTTATATTGATATTCGTTATTCCTTTCGAACAATTTGAATGCTGGTAGTGTTGTTGTTGCTGTTGGTCAGTGATGATGATGATGATGATGATGATGATGATGATAGGGCATACTTATATGTCATAAATGAACATAACTTATGTTATTTGAGAAGATAATGAATTTTATCGTACAGCTTGAAGTGGAAGTATGTTTGCTTTAGTGCTGTTTCCCTAGATGATAATGATGATGATGATGATGATGATGATGACGATGAAAATGATGATGATGATGATGATGATGATGATAATGTTAGAGAGAAATAGGCTAAATTCTGTGTAAAATGGATTTATTAAAAAGAGCTCTTTATAATATATGTATCATCAGAATAAAGGTGGGTAAGCCTTGTTACTAAAAATAGAATTCTTTGTTAAAATTTGGCGCGAAAGATAAATTATACCCTAACACCATTACATTATAACCCTAACCGGCCATTATAAACCTACGGTAACCCACTTCGGTAACCTACTTTGATAACTATTATCCAAATGCCATAACACCACAACCCCCATTTATGGTAATCCACTTGGGTAACCCACTTCATGATCGAGCTAAAAATACGGTAACCCTCTGTAACCCACTGTGGTAACTTTCACCAAAAACCATTACACAGCATAACACCTATTTATGGTATCCGACTTTGGTAACCCACTTCCTGATGGAGCTGAAACTACGGTAACCCTGGGTAACCCACTTTGGTAACCCTAACCCAAAGACTTCGGTAACCCACTTTGATAACCTTTACCCCAAATTGATTACACACCATAACCCCACTTTGGTAACCCACTTCGGTAAACCACTTCTTGTTTGAGCTAATCACGTCATTTGTACAGCAGAAGTAACACATGCATACCTACATACATACATACATACATACATACATGCATACAAATACCTACATACATACCTACATACATACTTAACTACATACCTACCTGCATACCTACATACCTACCTACATACATACATACATACATATATGCATACATTCATTGGGAGAAACTGTGTCTCCACTGACCGCAAGTCTGCACTGTGCCTCCATCCGCATGCATAGGATTTGACATTCAGTACATACCTACCTGCATACCTACATACATATATGCATACATTCATTGGGAGAAACTGTGTCTCCGCAAGTCTGCACTGTGCCTCCATCCGCATGCATAGGATTTGACATTCAGTATAAGTACTGTCGACTTGACCAGGTTACAAACTGCGTTGACACCGTAAGGTTTCCATTTGCATAAGAGATAACCGTTGGCCGCAAACTTCGTTGTCACCGTGCTGTATCCGTTTGCGACCCACTGGTTACCTGACCAAATCAAGTCATTTGTACAGCAGAAGTAACACATACATACCTACCTACATACATACATACATGCACACATACATACACATATCTACATACATACCTACCTACATACCTACCTACATACAAACATACAAACATACATGCAATAAATAGATACAACTTACGCAATGTCCGGATTCCTTCTTGGTCTCTCGGTTGTCTTACCAGGGACTCGCTGGTCTGGGTACTGGTACCGGGGACAGGGCTGGTGGATCTCGAAGCGGCGACTGGTGGTATCGGCTTGACTGTGTGTATCGGCTGGTAGGCCCTCCTCAGCGAGAAATAGCCCTTGTACTGTGCTGTACCAGCCTTTATCTTGTGTACAATCCCCATATGTTTTGCCAGCTCCCCCACAATGGCCACGCACCCTGCAACTGGGCAATGGTATAGCTGTCTTCTGTCACCTGCTGTTTTGGCCGACGGCCGGTGGGCTATGTTTGACAGTAGGAGTGCCCGTGACGCGTCGAGTTTGTGTATTGTGCGAATGTGGCACGCGACCTTCTTTATATACTTCAGGCAAATTGGACATTGCGTTGGCTGTCTAACGATCTGAAAAGAAACAAATTAAAACATTTGTTATGTATATATATATGCGTTCAGTTTAAAAGACACGTCTATATACAAGTACTGGAGCAGCCCTAAATATGTATTAAAATTATCTACTAACTACATTCTAAATAATAATATTAAACATAAAACATGTACACATACATAAATATACATATACATACCTTTTTTGGTATCGGCCGTAGAGGGATTACGTCAGCTGGCTGCTTTTGCTGTTGTTGCCGTTCTTCTTGTGGCTGCTGCTGCCGTTGCTGCTGCTCGTCTTGAAGGGCGATGTTTGTAGAGCTGCTGTCATTGCCGGTTGTTACTGGAGGCTGCTTTACATGCTGTTGTTGTTGCTGCTGCTGCTGCTGCTGCTGCTGCTGCTGCTCGTCTTCAGAGGTGCTGCTATCACTGCTGTTGCTGCTGCTGCTGCTGCCACTATCATTGCCGGTTGTTACTGGAGGCTGCTTTACATGTTGTTGTTGTTGGTGCTGCTGCTGCTGCTGCTGCTCGTCTTCAGAGGTGCTGCTATCACTGCTGTTGCTGCTGCTGCTGCTGCTGCCACTGTCATTGCCGGTTGTTACTGGAGGCTGCTTTACATGTTGTTGTTGTTGCTGCTGCTGCTGCTGCTGCTGCTGCTGCTCGTCTTCAGAGGTGCTGCTATCACTGCTGTTGCTGCTGCTGCTGCTGCTGCCACTGTCATTGCCGGTTGTTACTGGAGGCTGCTTTACATGATGTTGCTGCTGCTGCTGCTGCTGCTGCTGCTGCTGCTGCTCGTCTTCAGAGGTGCTGCTATCACTGCTGTTGCTGCTGCTGCTGCTGCCACTATCATTGCCGGTTGTTACTGGAGGCTGCTTTACATGTTGTTGTTGTTGTTGCTGCTGCTGCTGCTGCTCGTCTTCAGAGGTGCTGCTATCACTGCTGTTGCTGCTGCTGCTGCTGCCACTGTCATTGCCGGTTGTTACTGGAGGCTGCTTTACATGTTGTTGTTGCTGCTGCTGCTGCTGCTGCTGCTGCTGCTCGTCTTCAGAGTCGCTGCTATCACTACTGCTGTTGCTACTGTCATTGCCGGTTGTTACTGGAGTCTGGTTTACATGTTGTTGTTGTTGCTGCTGCTGCTGCTGCTGCTGCTGCTCGTCTTCAGAGGCGCTTCTGCTGCTGCTGCTGATGTAGCGGTGTTTCGCCGCCTTCGATGCGCTGCTGTGCTTGGTGGTGGTGGTGGTGCTGCTGCTGCTGCTGCTGCTGCTGCTGAAGACGTCGTCGTGTCGTGATCGTTTGGCCCGCGTGGGCTGCGATGGTGGGATGCTGCTGCTGCTGCTGCTGCTACTGTTGTCACCACTGCGTCGTCTCTTGCGAGCTGTGTGAACAGTCTGAAAAGAAATAAATTATAATATTTGTTAAAAATATATGCGTTTAGTGGAAATGAAATGTGTTTATACAAGAACAGGGTATGTTTTATACAAGCACAGGGGCGGGTTAACAGTATTTACCTACTACGTTACGGAAAAAAATAATTCTAAATTAAATTCATACAAGTACTGCTTCTATCTAATACCGATAAAGCTAAACTAATTACATTCTAAATACTACAATAATAATAACGAAAAATACATACTGGTTCGACTGTGGTGTATATAGGAGTCGCAGTATAAGTATACTCCATTGGTTCGCGGTATATAAAATACTATATTAATAAAATAATTACTAGATGTTTATAGGTGTTGCCTCTTCGAGATCTTCAGCGGGTATGAGCAACATTGCGGCAGTCCGGCCTTTTATAGGCAGACAGTCCATGACGTCACGGAGGACGTCCTTCAACCGGTAAATTTACTCCTTTCGGAGTCTGTAGTTTCCGAATTTATGATCCGATTTCCATGAATGAGAACTCTTTTTGCAGGATTTAACGAGTCTCACCGAATGGTGTAAAAATATTAAACAGAAAACATATCGTACCCATTTTTTTTCGTTTCTAAGCAACAAAAACAGGAGGAGGCCGCCTCTTGAGTTCATCAAATCATCGGTATTACGTGTAATATCTTTTGCAATTTTGAGGTGAGAACTATGCATTATACATCAACGGGTAGAACTTTTCAGATGCTAGCGAATGGTGTAAAACTTAATAATATATGTCATATCGTACCCATTTTTTTTTCGTCGATAAGCGAGAGATTTTTCGAGAGAAAAATGCGGACTGGGGTTCGCCGTTTCACGTTCATTTTTGTAATATCTTTCGTAATGTCAAAGTTATAACTCTACATTTTAGATCAATGTGTAGAACTTTTCAAACCCTATCGAATGGTATACAACTTATTAATATATGTTATATTGTACCCATTTTTTTTCGCCAAAACATAAAAATCCAAACTAGGGAAAATGCGGTTTGAGTCCCGCCGTAATTTTACTGCAATTCGCCGTATTGTATGCAATATCTTTCTCAATTTTTAAGTTATATCTACACATTATACCTCAATTTGTAGAACGTTTCAATACCTCGCGAATGGTGTACAAAGTTTTAATATAGGTTATATGGTACCCATTTTCTGTGGCCGATAACCAACACAGACTGTCAGAAAAACGGCGGTTTAAAACTGCAATTCGGCGTATTGCATGCAATATCTTCCCCAATTTTTACGTTATATCTACAAATCATACCTCCATTTGTAGAACGTTTCAATACCTCGCGAATGGTGTACAAAGTTTTAATATAGGTTATATGGTACTTATTTTTTTTGCCGATAACCAATACAGACTGCTAGAAAAACGGCGTTTTGAGTCCCGTCGAAAGTGCAATTCGCCGTATTGCATGCAATATCTTCCCCAATTTTTAAGTTATATCTACGAATCATACCTCAATTTGTAGAACGTTTCAATACCTCGCGAACGCTGTATGTAGTTTTAATATAGGTTATATGGTACTTTTTTTTTTTCGCCGATAACCAACACAGACTGTCAGAAAAACGGCGTTTTAAAACTGCAATTCGCCGTATTGCATGCAATATCTTCCCCAATTGTTACGTTATATCTACAAATCATACCTCAATTTGTAGAACGTTTCAATACCTCACGAATGGTGTACAAAGTTTTAATATAGGTTATATGGTACTTATTTTCGTTTGCCGATAACCAAAACAGACTGCTAGAAAAAAAGCGTCTTTTTCAGTCCAGTCGAAAGTGCAATTCGCCGTATTGCATGCAATATCTTCCCCAATTTTTAAGTTATATCTACGAATCATACTTCGATTTGTAGAACGTTTCAATACCTCGCGAATGGTGTACAAAGTTTTAATATAGGTTATATGGTACCTATTTTTTTTTGCCGATAACCAATACAGACTGCTAGTAAAACGGCGTTTTGAGTCCAGTCGAAAGTGCAATTCGCCGTATTGCATGCAATATCTTCCCCAATTATTAAGTTATATCTACAAATCATACCTCAGTTTGTAGAACGTTTCAATACCTCGCGAACGGTGTATATCATTTTAATATAGGTTATATGGTACCTATTTTATTTCGCCGATAACCAACACAGACTGTCAGAAAAACGGCGTTTTAAAACTGCAATTCGCCGTATTGCATGCAATATCTTCCCCAATTGTTACGTTATATCTACAAATCATACCTCAGTTTGTAGAACGTTTCAATACCTCGCGAATGGTGTACAAAGTTTTAATATAGGTTATATGGTACTTATTTTCTTTTGCCGATAACCAAAACAGACTGCTAGAAAAACGTCGTTTTCAGTCCAGTCGAAAGTGCAATTCGCCGTATTGCATGCAATATCTTCCCCAATTTTTAAGTTATATCTACAAATTATACCTCAATTTGTAGAACGTTTCAATACCTCGCGAATGGTGTACAAAGTTTTAATATAGGTTATATGGTACCTATTTTGTTTTGCCGATAACCAATACAGACTGCTAGAAAAACGGCGTTTTGAGTCCAGTCGAAAGTGCAATTCTCCGTATTGCATGCCATACCTTCCGCAATTTTTAAGATATATCTACAAATTATACCTCACTATGTAGAACGTTTTAATACCTCGCGAATGTTGTACAAGGTTTTAATGTAGCTTATATGGTACTTATGTTTTTTTGCCGATAACCAATACAGACTCTTAGAAAAACGTCGTTTTCAGTCCAGTCGAAAGTGCAATTCGCCGTATTGCATGCAATATCTTCCCCAATTTTTAAGATATATCTACCAATTATACCTCACTTTGTAGAACGTTTCAATACCTCGCGAATGGTGTACAAGGTTTTAATGTAGCTTATATGGTACTTATGTTTTTTAGCCGATAACCAATACAGAGTGTTAGAAAAACGTCGTTTTCAGTCCAGTCGAAAGTGCAATTCGCCGTATTGCATGCAATATCTTCCCCAATTTTTACGTCATATCTACGAATCATACCTCAATTTGTAGAACGTTTCAAGACCTCGCGAATGGTGTACAAAGTTTTAATATAGGTTATCTCAGACATCTTTGTTTTCGTCACTAAGCAACACAGTACGGAAAAAAACGTTTGGAATCCGACTTTAGCAATTTCGTGGTTATGGAACCGAGTCCATTTGCGGATTGAGGTCTTATTTTGAGGAGGGAGTCCAGGTGCGGATTGTAGGCTTTGGTGATTGAGTTCTTCGTTTTGTGGAGGCAGTCTATGGGCGGATTGTGTCTCTGTTTACGAGAATAAGTCCCGGGCAGTGGTGGCACAGAGTCCATTTGCGGTTTGAGTTCTTATTTTGTGGAGTGAGTCCAGGTGCGGATTGTAGACTTTGAGGATTGAGTTCTTAGTTTTAGGGTTAGGGTTAGGGTTAGGGTTAGGGTTAGGGTTAGGGTTAGGGTTAGGGTTAGGGTTAGGGGCATGGTCTAGTGGTGATATGGTCCCTATTTTTGGTGATAGGGTCCCTACCATTTTGGTGATCGGGTCCCTCATGGTGATGGGGTCCTTCAAACATGGTGATTGGGTCCTTTGTTATGGTGATATGGTCCCGACATTGGTGATATGGTCCCGCCATAGACAAAGAAAACAAACTCTTTCCCCTTAGGACCTAGATACTGTTTAAAGGACTTTTTGGACCTAAAAGATTATTTTAAGATGAGTACCGTTTGAAAATTTCCAAAAAACATTTCAATTAAATTTTGCACATTAAGTTCATATGTTGACGTCCAAACACGTGTCATTTTTGTACTTAATAAACTATCGGTCCTAAAATAGGACCAACCAGTAGATTCGTATATTGCACATATTTTGGCTATTCGGACTTTCTGGAGATATGTTTGGTAAGACTTTTATAGAACATTGGTGATAAGGTCCTTCGTAGAACCGACCCTAGGTTTTTTTGATGGAAAATCGATGTTTAAACCTTATTTTCAAGAGTTCCATTCATCCGATCCTAATGATTTTGGTGGCAATGAAAAGGCCTAAACATATTCATTATTACGATGTACACATATTTGCATAGGGTTTTCCTTTATGAGGAGAAAACTGACATCGAACCTTAGAATAGCTCAAAACACAACCTAAACTCCGGTTATTAAGTATGACCTAATTGGATAATTATAGAGCTCAACAATCTAAACACTTCATCAATGCACACTTTTGCTCTAGGACCCACAGATTTTGAAAAAAATAATATTTTCGATTTAATTTTTTTTCAATATTTTGGTAATGATTTTCTAGCGCTCTCTCTATCGGGGATTACATAATCGTGTCTAAACTTTACATGCATGTAGATAGTTTAATTCTGATCATAAAATGTATTCATTTGTGTGCGTGGACCTACGGTGAGACCAGTTAAAAGGTCTTTCCGAATAAGCCTTTTTTTTTTTTAATTCTAGGAAAATGTGCCAAGTTCATACCTTAATTTCTCAAAAACCATTTAACCTAGGATAATTATTACTATACCATCGAATAGATCTATTCAATTTCTTTTTACAACCGTTGGTACCATTTGCCAGGTATACCAGTGACTAAGTAAAGCTATAATGAAAATGGTACCAAAAATCCCAGGGTTAAATGTGGTGACTGGGTCCCTAAATTTGCCATATTCGCTAAACAAATTCGATCGTGAATATTTTAGGAACCGGAAGTCCCAGCTTAGAATCGATGACATTTATAGGTAGGATTTAGAAAATTGAAACTTTAGCAAACAGTTCAATTGCGACAAATGCATGATTCTACTTTTACATAAATATCATCGGTAGCACAGAAAACTCAACTGGGACCACAAGAACGCAATTAGATGTATCAATGCTGAAAAAATGATTAAGATAGCTCAAAGAACAGCTGAGATATTGAAATTTAAATAATGCATATTTTCCTCCAATTCTCCCATTATTTGACTATTTCAATTTTTCTACTTTTAAAGATGGTGATTGGGTCCCTATGTATATATTCCGTTTCAGGGTTAAGTTTTTACATGGCGAAGAACTTATTTTCACGACATAAACCTCTTTAATAGCAGTTAGGAGTATATGTGTATACATGTATGCATGTTTGCATGTATGTGGGTATGCGTGGCTGAATATAGGTAGGTATGCATGTATCCGTGTATGCATGTATGCACGCCCGGGGTTAGGTGTAATGTTTAGGTTATCTATTCAACTACAATTTATATTTGAATACTACAAGAAGTATTACCAGAACAATCATACGTATTATTCTCTTACATGTGTATACAACTTTGGAATGAACCTAAATACCCAGCACGCCAAGTTTGTACACGACTATATTGAATATTTGATTTATAAAGGGAGGTAATAATGTTTTAGTAACTCCAAACTCAGATGTATTCTGGCATAGTGATAAGTCTTAGCGTTTTAATGCACGGACAAATGAGGTATTGATATTTAATATTGAATAAAAGTTATTTACATCAACATATATTTACGTTTTTGGTCAGATACACCATTTTCCAAGAACTATTGTGGCTAAAGTTTAAAAGCTATCGTTAAAAGTACTAATGATCTTACCATTCCTATTTCAATCTACTAAACACAAGTTATTTCAGATGTTTATTCCCATAGGTTATGTCCAGGCAGCCATTTGAATTTAGGGAAAAGTCGGTCAGCACCTTCCGCCAGAGTGGAATTGCCTGTGATCAGATATACTATGGTCTAAGATGTAGCGTGGCTAAACTTGAAAAGCGGTGGATCAAGAGCTAATGATTCATACTACCATTCTTATGTCAGTCGACTAGACAAAAGTTATTCAGATGTTTAGTCCCATAGGTTATGTCCGGACAGCCATTTGAATTGAGGGAAAAGTCGGTCAGCGCCATCCGCCATTGTGTCAAACAATTTATACTCATAGTAGATTGATATTATGTTTACTACGACCAGAGCATTTAATAAAGCTAATCTTCCCTGAGGTCCTCTTAATGATATAGTTAGATTCAACCCCATACAGTTTTACCACTCCCAATTCATAGGCCATTGTCTTTATCAAGTATGTGAACTACCCGACTATATTTTATCGTTGATACATAGCATATATAAGTTAGAGGTCTGGGATTTATTGATCGGACCCACTGACCGTGTGCCAAACTAGTCTATTGGTTCAAAACAGTAACTATGTATCCTCTGAACGACTCTATGTATTTGAATAATGTGAATAATTATTAACATGTTAATCATATATATTATTCACATATCATCGCTAATCTTCCCTGAGGTCCTCTTAATGATATAGTAAGATTCAAACCCACCACTCCCAACTCATAGGTCATTGTGTTTATCAATTGCATGAACCAGCTGACTAGACATTATAGTTGATATATAGCATATATAATTTAGATGTAAGGCATATATTGACCGGATCCGTGGTCGTGTGCCACACTAGTCTATTGGTTCAAACCAGTATTTACATATCCACTCAACGACTATATATATTTGAATCATGAGAATAAATATATACATATTAATCATATATCTATTTATATACATATATAGATACAAAGAACTCATTGATATAAGTTGCTATACCAGATATAACATGTTGACACACGATTATATTGAATATGTGTTGCATAAAGGGAGATAATAACCCATTAATAGAGCCCAAACACAAGTTTATAATGACATGTATGTTGGTTTTAAAGTTTCAATTGTTAGAACAATTTATACTCGAAATCACTAGATTTATATTATGTTTACCGTGATTAGACCATTTAGTTAACCTAATATTCCCTGAGGTCCTTTTATTGCTATAGTAAGATTCAAACACCACTCCCAACTCATAGGTCATTGTGTTTATCAATTGCATGAACCAGCCGACTAGACATTATCTTGATATATAGCATACATAATTTAGATGTAAGGCATATATTGACCGGACCCGTGGTCGTGTGCCACACTAGTCTATTTGGTTCAAACCAGTATTTACATATTCACTCGACGAATATATATATTTGAATGATGAGAATAAATATATACATATTAATCATATATATATTTATATACATATATAGATGCAAAGAACACATTGATATAAGTTGTTATACCAGATATAACATGTTGACACTCGATTATATTGAATATGTGTTGCATAAAGGGAGGTAATAACCCATTAGAAGCCCAATCATAAGTGTATAATGACATGTCTGTTGGTTTTAAAGTGCTTGTGTTAGAACAATTTATACTCTTAATCACTAGATTTATATTATTTTTACCGTGATTAGACCATTTAGTTAAGCTAATCTTCCTTGAGGTCCTCTTATTGATGAAGTAAGATTCTAACACCACTCCCAACTTATTGGGCATCGTCTTTATCAATTGCGTGAACCAGCCGACAAGACATTATCGTTGATATAAAGCTTATTTAATTTAGATGTATTGATATATTGACTGGAACCATGGTCGTGTGCCACACTAGTATAATGATTCAAAACAGAATTTACATAACCACTCAACGACTATATATATTTGAATAATGAGAATAAATGTTAACATATTAATCATATTTATTATCTTTATACATATATAGATGCAAATAACACATTGAAATTAATTGTTATACCAGATATAACAAGTTGAAATACGATAACATTGAATATTTGTTACAGAAAGGGAGGTAATTACCCATTAATAAAAGTCCAAACGAAATTGTATAATGACATTATTGTAGGTTTTAACGTACAAGTGTTAGAACAATTTATACTCGGAATCAATATAGAAAATACGATAGCTGCAATTTACCTTGTACAAAACATATAGACTATATAGACGTAACCCTGGCTATATAAAGTACTCGGTACATGTCCAGGCGTATTACTTATCCATTCACCGATTATATGTATTTTAATAATAAGAACACAACTTAAAGTATTAATCATATATCTTATTCAAGAACATGAATAAGCTTAAATAATCTATTGAAATAAGTTGTTATACGTGATAAATAATGTTCGCAAACAATTATGTTGAAAATTTACCATAAAGGGAGGTAATTGGCTTTTACAAAAGTCCGTTTTTAATGGTAAGTTGGCATAACTGTAGGGTTTAAAGCAATACTGGAAGAACAATTTATACTCGAAATCAATATATAGACATCATGTACATATTGGGCCGTTTAGGTAAACTAATCTTCCCCGAGGCCCTCTTAAGCATTTATCAATATTCGAACTCGTACCATAACACCACCCCAGTGCATAAGTCAATACCTTTATCAACTGATTTTATGATTGACAAATACAACGTATGTGTAGCAGGATCTATTGACCGGGCCCTTGGTCGTGTGCCAAACTAGTCTATGGGTTCATAAATGAGATATATGGTCCTATCAAAACAGCATACTTATCCATAGCAGATAAACCGTTTCGTGGACACGAATAACTGTATTATGAGAAAATACGACAGTTGCAATCTACATTATACATAGCATATAGGCTCTGTAGACGTAACCCTGGCCATATAAAGGACTTGGTACATGTCCATGCGTATTACTTATCCATTCACCGATTATATATATTTTAATACTAAGAACACAACTTAAAATATTAATCATATATCTTATTCAAGAACATGAATAAGCTTAGATAATCTATTGAAATAAGTTGTTATACGTGATAAATAATGTTCGCACACAATTATGTTGACAATTTACCATAAAGGGAGGTAATTGGCTTTTACAAAAGTCCATTTTAAATGTTATGTTGGCATAACTGTAGGGTTTAAAGCAATAATGTAAGAACAATTTATACTCGAAATCAATATATAGACATCATGTACATATTGGACCGTTTAGGTTAAACTAATCTTCCCTAAGGCCCTCTTAATCATTTAGCAATATTCGAACCCATACCATAACACCACCCCAGTGCATAAATCAATACTTTAATCAACTGATATTATGATTGACATATACAATGTATGTGTAGCAGGATCTATTGACCGGGCCCTTGGTCGTGTGCCAAACTAGTCTATGGGTTCAAAAATGAGATATATGGTCCTATCAAAACAGCATACTTATCCATAGCAGATAAACCGTTTCGTGGACACGAATAACTGTATTATGAGAAAATACGACAGTTGCAATCTACATTATACATAGCATATAGGCTCTGTAGACGTAACCCTGGCCATATAAAGGACTTGGTACATGTCCATGCGTATTACTTATCCATTCACCGATTATATATATTTTAATACTAAGAACACAACTTAAAATATTAATCATATATCTTATTCAAGAACATGAATAAGCTTAGATAATCTATTGAAATAAGTTGTTATACGTGATAAATAATTCTTGCACACAATTATGTTGAAAATTTACCATAAAGGGAGGTAATTGGCTTTTACAAAAGTCTCTTTTTAAAGTTATTTTGATATAACTGTAGGGTTTAAAGTAATAGTGTAAGAACAATTTATACTCGAAATCAATATATAGACGTCATGTACATATTGGGCCGTTTAGGTAAACTAATCTTCCCTGAGGCCCTCTTAATCATTTAGAAATATTTGAACCCTTACCATAACACCACCCCAATGCGTAAGTCAATACCTTTATCAACTGAATTTATGATTGACATATACAACGTATGTGTAGCAGGATCTATTGACCGGACCCTTGGTCGTGTGCCAAGCTAGTCTATTGGTTCAAAAATGTGATATAGGGACCTATCAAAACAGCATACTGATCTATAGCAGATAAACCGCTTTGTGGACGCGAAAAACTGTATTATGAGAAAATATGACAGCTGCAATCTACATTATACATAGCATATAGGCTCTGTAGACGTAACCCTGGACATATAAAGTACCTGGTACATGTCCATGCGTATTACTTATCCATTGACCGATTATATATATTTTAATACTAAGAACACAACACTTAAAATATTAATCATATATCTTATTCAAGAACATGAATAAGCTTAGATAATCTATTGAAATAAGTTGTTATACGTGATAAATAATGTTCGCACACAATTGTGTTGAAAATTTACCATAAAGGGAGGTAATTGGCTTTTACAAAAGTCCATTTTAAATGTTATGTTGGCATAACTGAAGGGTTTAAAGCAATAATGTAAGAACAATTTATACTCGAAATCAATATATAGACATCATGTACATAATGGACCGTTTAGGTTAAACTAATCTTCCCTAAGGCCCTCTTAATCATTTAGCAATATTCGAACCCATACCATAACACCACCCGAGTGCATAAGTCAATACTTTAATCAACTGATTTTATGATTGACATATACAATGTATGTGTAGCAGGATCTATTGACCGGGCCCTTGGTCGTGTGCCAAACTAGTCTATGGGTTCAAAAATGAGATATATGGTCCTATCAAAACAGCATACTTATCCATAGCATATAAACCGTTTCGTGGACACGAATAATTGTATTATGAGAAAATGCGACAGCTGCAATCTACATTAAACATAACATATAGGCTCTGTAGACGTAACCCTGGCCATATAAAGTACTTGGTACATGTCCATGCGTATTACTTATCCATTCACCGATTATATATATTTTAATACTAAGAACACAACTTAAAATATTAATCATATATCTTATTCAAGAACATGAATAAGCTTAGATAATCTATTGAAATAAGTTGTTATACGCGATAAATAATGGTTGCACACAATTATGTTGAAAATTTACCATAAAGGGAGGTAATTGGCTTTTACAAAAGTCTCTTTTAAATGTTATGTTGGCATAACTGTAGGGTTTAAAGTAATAGTGTAAGAACAATTTATACTCGAAATCAATATATAGACGTCATGTACATATTGGGCCGTTTAGGCAAACTAATCTTCCCTGAGGCCCTCTTAATCATTTAGAAATAGTTGAACCCTTACCATAACACCTACCCAATGCGTAAGTCAATACCTTTATCAACTGATTTTATGATTGACATATACAACGTATGTGTAGCAGGATCTATTGACCGGACCCTTGGTCGTGTGCCAAGCTAGTCTATTGGTTCATAAATGTGATATAGGGATCTATCATAACAGCATACTGATCTATAGCAGATAAACCGCTTTGTGGACA
>JAWPHD010015135.1:0-57027 GCA_037043455.1 Cyrtodaria siliqua | reverse complement strand
GAATAAATAGCAAATTGGTTAATTTTTATGAAGAAATTCATGTTAAATAGTATTTAGTACTGGGGTCTAAAATGAAGGAGCCCTAAATTAGAGAGTATTCAGTACTCCGGGGCTGGGGGTGGGGGGGGGGGGGGGGGGGACCAGGATACTTTAAACAACGTGGTATTCCGCTGCTCATCTTCTCAAACAAACCAACGATGAACAGCGAGGAATCTTCTATCTTATCTTGCGAATAAGTATAACCTTCTTTTTGAAAAGCTGGACAAAAGACTGTAATTACAAACTTAACATATTGTACATAGCAGGGGCGGAACCAGGATTTCAGCTTAGGTGAGTGGGGGGGGGGGGGGGGGGGGGAGTGGGGGGGCGTAAGATTTTGGTCAATATTCGGGTCCGTTTCTAGCCTCATAAAACGGTTGCGGTAGTGCATTGATAGGGTAAAAAAAGTCCGTTTTCAAATAAAAAAAGAGGCTCTACCTATATCTTTTTGTCCACCAATTGATATAAACTTTACTTAATTATAAAGAGGACTATGAAAAAGGTAAATTGCAATAATTTCACCCAATGTAATATGCGTTTTGCTGGGGAAAAACAGGATTGAAAAGATCGGATTTTTGAAATTGTATTCGTAATTGTTTTAGACAAGCCGATTGCGGAGATTTTCCGATCTTATTCGTTTACAATCGGAACTACCTCGTCTGATTAGCGAAGAGTTCCGATCGATTCGTTTGCTATCGGAACTGCGCCGAATGGTTTGTAATCGCATTGCGCATGTCCGAGAAAATCCGTAAAAACTCGTAGTTCTCCGGCTGGGCAGCATTTTATTCAAGATATTGTTTTGATCATAATTAATAATTTACAGAACTGGAATACGAACCAAGTTTCTTCTTAGAATACTCATAAAATAGCTTTGTATACATATAAATGCAGTAATATTGAGTATTTAATATTTTACATTAAAAATCGCGTATATATAGGTAGTGGCTCTATGTGTTAATTAAATCACTCATTAGCCATTACGGGGCGAGCGAGCGAAGCGCGCGATAATTTTTTTATAGTGAGGGTGTGCATCGAAATTGTTTGATGGGGGGGGGGGGGGGGGGGGGGGGGTGCATCGAAATTGTTTGATGGAGTGGGGGGGGGGGGGGGGGGTGCGTAAGATTTTGGTCAATTTTCGGGTCCGTTTCTAGTCCCATAAAACGGTTGCGGTAGTGCATTGATAGGTAAAACCCCCACTGTATCCGCTAGTGCACAGCGACTCCATTTGTATATAATCGAGGGCCTGTATACATGATATCAGACATATTTATGACATATTTATGACAAACTATGGCGGTCCCTTTCTGCAGGGACGTTGCAGGGACGTGTATAAATTAAACGTTCGTGCTTTCTGAATCCCTGTATGTTTGCATTGCTTATACAATATAACATGGAAACGTCGCCCTGTTGTTAGGCATATTTGTATATGCATGAAGACGTAGGGAGGTCCTCGATCATATGTGTATATACATGCAGACGGAGGTCCCCGATCATAGTTGTGTATGCATGTAGACGTAGGGATGTCCCCGATCATAGTTGTGTATGCATGTAGACGTAGGGATGTCCCCGATCATAGTTGTGTATGCATGTAGACGTAGGGATGTCCCGATCATAGTTGTGTATGCATGTAGACGTAGGGATGTCCCCGATCATAGTTGTGTATGCATGTAGACGTAGGGATGTCCCCGATCATATTTGTGTATGCATGTAGACGTAGGGATGTCCCCGATCATAGTTGTGTATGCATGTAGACGTAGGGATGTCCCCGATCATAGTTGTGTATGCATGTAGACGTAGGGATGTCCCCGATCATATTTGTGTATGCATGTAGACGTAGGGAGGTCCCCGATCATAGTTGTGTATGCATGTAGACGTAGGGAGGTCCCCGATCATAGTTGTGTATGCATGTAGACGTAGGGATGTCCCCGATCATAGTTGTGTATGCATGTAGACGTAGGGATGTCCCCGATCATAGTTGTGTATGCATGTAGACGTAGGGATGTCCCCGATCATATTTGTGTATGCATGTAGACGTAGGGATGTCCCCGATCATATTTGTGTATGCATGTAGACGTAGGGATGTCCCCGATCATAGTTGTGTATGCATGTAGACGTAGGGATGTCCCCGATCATAGTTGTGTATGCATGTAGACGTAGGGATGTCCCCGATCATAGTTGTGTATGCATGTAGACGTAGGGATGTCCCCGATCATATTTGTGTATACGTGCAGAAGTATGGCGGTCCGTGGTCATAGTTGTATAGGTCCCTGTTATTTATATGAAAGCATACCCAGGGCTGTTTATTTCACAATATTCATTTCCTACACCATTCAACTAACCAACCTTTCCTACACGCAACTGTTCATCGATTATAAACATCCATTCATCCACAGACAGCAATGGCCAGTGTGTACTTGTTGGGGAATACATTTTGTGTGCTCATTGTGAAAGGCAACATTGCTTTTATAAGCTGCATGTATATGGATTTATTTTCCTATTGCTTGCTCCAACTTTCCTACTATACCTGGATTGGTTAAACATCTGACTCAAGGGCGTAGCGCCCTATACGCACGTGCGTAATACAAAAAATGCCAAGCATAATAAAACGCCAGAAAGGTGCCTCAGAATGCTCCAGAATGCACAATTTCCTCCTTATTTTTTTTTTCGGGGTAGGCCTCCCGGACCCCCTCCCACACCCTTACTCAAACGTATTTTTTCGGTGTGCGTATACATTTTGAAAACCTGGCTACGCCTATGATCTGTTATATAGTTATGTTAGTTTGCAAATTTCCTTTACGCTTCAATGTGATTTACAAAGGCAGTAATGTATAAAATATGTTCATTCAAACGTGTAGGTATGGTTTACCCACATATACATATAATACAAAACGAAAGTCCAAATACTTGGCGTGAAAATGCATTTTTTAAAAAGATAAAATCCAACATACCAAATCCAATGTATAATATCCGACAAAGGACAATGGTCATACACTTGTAACTAGCAAACGGGCTCTGCTTGACTATATACACTATATGCGCTAAAATACCGGAAATACCCCCGAGCAGTATACCAGCGGCACTGTTGACACACATTGAAAACGATTATTGATTTGTGAAACATTGCATAAAGGGTTGTGCTAATCATGATCTTTATCCGGTGTGTATATTGTAGACGGTTAGGTATGTCAGGGGTTATAGTATTTATGATCTTTATCTCCACGGAGGCGATATCCAGCCTGTGACAAATTATGAAAACTATTTCGATGCAATATGCATGTTAAGCACATTAAATCAAGTACTTTCATCATTTTATTATATATATATAGCATATATAGAGAAAGAAATCAATAGAAAAAATCAATAGTTTTTTAATTATTTTAAATTGAGAAATTACCATTTTTGTCATCCGCCCAGTAATACATATGCAAAATAAATATTATCAATAGCAATGTATATAGGGCAGCTGAAAATTTGTATACCAATCACTTAAAATTTACAAATGTTGTACATAAACACAATTTTTAATGAGCAGTATGTAGGTGACAATTTAATACACGAAGTATAGAGGTTCCTGAAGGTTTACATTATCATGACATCCTATTATAGGTAAGCAAGGATTTGTACAATAAGTTATTAAATCCTTCAGGTAAGTTAGCCTATGCAGTTGCAATTTATACATGGCCAAGAACAATACTATCGATTGAATACTCATCTGTTTACCTACCTGGCACCTCATTTTTTAAGCATTGTCTAAGCAACACAAGGTCTCTATGTTACCTCTGTATTTGGTCAAATTTGAGCCAAAAGGAAATCAATTTTGGATTTTAGCTACTCTTGATTAGACGCAGAGGATTATATGGATGTTATTTATTTTTAGTTTAAGGTTGTGGATATTTCTAGACGGATGCACAAAAATGCAATATTTTAATGTCAGATTATACATAAATGATAACGTTTTTATAACACTATTTTATTCTTCATTTGCTCTTATATATGTTTTGTATAATGAAAATCTATTTATTGCCTTATTATCATTACTTTCATTAAATCAGCCAAAAGAAATGTTCACAGGAAGGACTCAGACCAATTAATTTTTTTGAATATTCTTAACATTCTTAAAGCTGATATGAGGGCATGACTACACTAGGTTGGCTATGGAAATGACTACACTATTTTATATGGAAATAACTACATTATTTTGTATGGAAATGACTACACTATTTTGGCTATGGAAATGACTACACTATTTTATATGGAAATGACTAAACTATTTTGGCTATGGAAATGATTACACTATTTTGGCTATGGAAATGACTACACTATTTTATATGGAAATGACTACATTATTTTATATGGAAATGACTAAACTATTTTATATGGAAATGACTACACTATTTTGGCTATGGAAATGACTACACTATTTTGGCTATGGAAATGACTACACTATTTTGGCTATGGAAATGACTACACTATTTTATATGGAAATGACTACACTAGTTTGGCTATGGAAATGACATGACTACACTATTTTATATGGAAATGACTACACTATTTTGGGCTATGAAAATGACTACACTATTTTGGCTATGGAAATGGTTGTCATTCATATCAAAAGGAATACCTTACATTCTCATCACAAATGGCCCGTATTATGCCAACAAATCCACAACAAAGTGGGGGTCATGCATCTTCTAAAGAAAGAACTTATCCAATGATGAATGCTGCCTTTAAAAACATAAACACTGAGATGTCAAAATAGTGTAGTCATTTCCATAGCCAAAATAGTGTAGTCATTTCCATAGCCAAAATAGTGTAGTCATTTCCATAGCCAAAATAGTGTAGTCATTTCCATATATAATAGTGTAGTCATTTCCATAGCCATACTAGTGTAGTCATTTCCATATCAAATAGTGTAGTCATTTCCATAGCAAAAATAGTGTAGTCATTTCTATCTAAAATAGTTTAGTCATTTCCATATAAAATAATGTAGTCATTTCCATATAAAAGAGTGTAGTCATTTCCATAGCCAAAATAGTGTAGTCATTTCCATATAAAATAGTTTTGAGTGGGGGTGGAGGGGTGGAGGGATGGGGGTGGGGAGAGGCGGTGTGTGTGTGGGTGGGGTGGGGGGGTGAGGGCAACATATATGTGTAAGAAGCTATGTAAGTATTGACCAAAACAACACAGAAATATGTATGGGGTGCGGCGGCGCAACATAGCTATATGTAAGAATTGACACAGAAATATGTAAAATAAATAAATAAAAAAATCGAGTTTTGAGGGGGTGGGGGGAGATGCGGGGATGGTGTTTGGGTGGGGGTGGGGGGGTGGTATGGGGACAACATATATGTGTAAGAAGCTATATAAGAATTGACCAAAACAACACAGAAATATGTAAAAATAAAAATATTCCAGTTTTGAGTGGGGGTGGGGTTGGGGGAGGGGGGGGGGGTGGGGGAGGACATAGCTATGTGTAAGAACTGACCAAAACAACACAGAAATATGTAAAAATAAATAAATAAAAAAATCCAGTTTTGAGTGGGGGTGGAGAGGTGGGGGTGGGAGAGAAGCGGGGTTTATGGTGGGGAGAAGGGCAACATATATGTGTAAGAAGCTATGTAAGAATTGACCAAAACAACACAAAAATATGTAAAAAAATCAAAAACAAAATAAAAATGTTCCAGTTTCGAGTGTGGGGGCAGGGATGGCGGGGGGAGGTGGGGGGGGGGGGGGGGGGGAGGGGGCATCATGTGTAAAAATTGACAAAAACAACATAGAAATATGTAAAAATAAAAATATTCCAGTTTCGAGTGTGGGGGCAGGGATGGCGGGGGGAGGTGGGGGGGGGGGGGGGGAGGGGGCATCATGTGTAAAAATTGACAAAAACAACATAGAAATATGTAAAAAAAAAAGTTTTGAGTGGTGGGTGGGGGATGTGGGGAGAGAGGCTGGGGTGTGGGGGGGGGGGGGGGGGTGGCGGGGGCAACATATATATGTAAGAAGCTATGTGGTAAGAAGTGACTAAAACAACACAGAAATATGTAAAAAAAAATTAAAAAAAGGGGTTGGAGGGAGTGGGTTGGGTGGTGGGTGAGGGGGGGGGGGGTTGGGTGGGTGGAGGAGGGAGCCCATGCCCCAATATGGGTGAGGTATGAAAAAGATGCATAATACTATAATAAATCCCAAACCAAAATTATAGATATAATATCATGTGTTTATTCAGATAATTCCAATGGGTCATAAGACCCGTGAGGATACAACAAATACATATAAACTTGACAGCGATAGTGAAATATATATACAACATTATACCAACAATTAACATAATTAACAGAAAAATATTCATATGTATAAGGTAACAATTAATACTTTAGCAGTTAATGTTGTTGTTATTTTTCTTTCACCGCATGCAGAGAAGGTGACTGAACTATCACATCGAATCGCTAATATGTTCATGTACATATTTATATTAATTTATATATAATATTAGATTTAACTAACGTGATAAATGGAAAGCTTCTAACTAGTACACAAATGTATATACATAGTTTGTAATAAACAAATATACACTTATAACGTAAACATGCAACTTTAGAATAACATAAAAAACACAAAACAAGAGGTCAATGACCTTGAAGATCTACTCATAGATTTTGATAGCTAGGTCAGCATTCCTGTGAAGTTTCATAAAAAAATGTCAAGTAGTTTCAGAGGAGTAGTCGCTACAAGTTGAAGTTTTTACGATATAACTCTAGGTAAACAAAGATGGCCACTGGCAGCCATGTTTAATATCGAATCAAAATAATTTTCGACAAGGATCAACATCTTGTCATGCTGATCATTTCAGAAAAAGTCCCATATCAATATCACTTACAGTTTTCAAGAAGTAGTCGCTACAAACTTGTTTTTAAAAATCTATGTTTAGCCGTGGTGGCCATCTTGAATTTCCGGCCGACCTGAAATTGTGCTAGGATCAACTAGACATCAAGAGCAACATTCCTGTGAAGTTTCATGAAAATCCGTCTAGTAGTTCAGAGGAGTAGTCACTACAAATGTTTACTATACAAACTCTATGTAAGCAAAGATGGCCACTGGTGCCAGGTTTAATTTTGATTCAAAATAATGTTCGACAAGGATCAACATCATGTCATGCTGATCATTTTAGAAGAAATCCCATATCAATATCACTTACAGTTTTCAAGAAGTAGTCGCTACAATTTTTTTTTTAAAAATCTGTTTTTAGCCATGGCGGCCATCATGAATTTCCGGCCGACCTAAAAAAGATCTGGATTCAATTAGACATCAAGAGCAACATTACTGTGAAGTTTCATAAAAATGTGTCAAGTAGTTTCAGAGGAGTAGTCGCTACAAGTTTTTACTATATAAATCTATGTAAACAAAAATGGCCGCTAGCGGCCATGTTTAAAGTTGCATCGAAATAAATTTCGACAAGGATCAACATCATGTCATGCTGATCATTTTAGAAAAAGTCCCATATCAATATCACTTATAGTTTTCAAGAAGTAGTCGCTACAAACTTATTTTTTAAAAATCTATTTTTAGATGTGGCGGCCATCTTGGATTTTACATCATCATGAATTTTTGCCAGGATCAACTAGACTTCATGGGCAACACTTCTGTAAAGTTTCATGAATATCCATCCAGTAGTTTCAGAGAAGTAGTCGCTACAAATAAAACTTTACGGACAGACGGACGGCCGGACAGACAGACGGACGACGGACGCCGCACCACGGCATAAGCTCTGCTGATCTCTGATCAGTCGAGCTAAAAACGGCTATTGTAAATGTATTATTTATATGCCATTGATTTTGTAATTTCAAAGGCTTTATATATAAAGACACTAAGCTTTTGCAGTGTCTTTTTGTTTTCGCATTTGAAAAGTTCTAAAACCTTGATCATGTTAGGTCTTTCCCAAAAATATTTACTTATGTTATGGTTTCTTATTTCATTAAACATGCTACATTCAATAACAAAGTGATATTCGTCTTCAAGTGTATTGCAGACGACGCATATTCTTTCATGTATTGGTTTACTGACTGGTTTTTGCCATCTGCCAGCTTCTATTTCAAGGGTATGAGAGGACACACGCAACTTTGACATTGCCTGTCTAAACTTTGGTATGTTTACGAGTTTTAGATATGGCTTAAGATCAAAATTATAATCAACAATCAGTTTATAAAAAATTTCCCTACTAGAATTCTCTAACCTTGAATGCCAATTTTGAATGAAATTATCATTTATTCTTTGTTTTATACAGTATAAAACAATTTCTTATTGCCAACCCCTTGAAATAACTATGCATGATAAAAACCAACTGTTTCTAACAAGTTTTTTAACAATTTTACCCAATTCTTTTTATTTGGATATATCTCAGCATCCACTATCATCATATTGTAAACATGGCGTATATACTTATTTTCATTAACGTTCAATATTTCCAGCCAATACGTAATTATTTTAATATATCTCTGTGTTATAAGACTCGTTCTTCCTAATTCGCCAGAAATAAAATCGTTTTGTGTTGATCGTTTTATCTGTAATACTCGTTTGCAAAATTGTGTATGCACTCGTTCTATATTTAATGCTGTTACAAATCCCCAAACCTCAGAGCCATAATTTAGAATAGGAACAATAAGTTTTTCGAACAAATCAAGTTTGTGCTGTACAGTGATATCTGTAAATTTGTATAGATATCTATTTAGTTTAAATATTGCTTTTTGAGCCTGACCAGCTAATGTACATTGTGTTTCATGGAAAGATCCACCTTGAGTAAAACAATTCACAGATATGAAAAAGATTAAACAATTTCTATTAATTATCATCATAGGTGAATCGAACATCTCTAGCTAATGCTTACATGCAAACCAAGATCTGCCTTTATTCCACATTTTATGGGCCATCACAATGTGGGTTCCATGGGAGCTCAGAATTTGCAGAAGACAAAATTACTTACGCAACCCTTTACAACATACTATAAGGAAACCAATTCCCAAATTTAGTTGAGCTAGGACAAGAAATGTAAGTGATATATACCTGTAAACACAGCTTACACGCACATTTTGATGTGAAATAGAACACATTTTATGGGCTATCATAATTTGGGTTCCATGGGAGCCCAGGGGTTACAGGAACCAAAATTGCTTATGCAGCCCTTAAGATAATGCTATAAGGAAGCCCATGGCCGAATTTGGTTGTGCTAGGATAAGAAATGTAAGAGATATAGACTTGTAAACACAGCTTACACGCACACCTTGATGTGGGACGCCGACGCCGACGTCGACCCCGGGGTGATTACATAAGCTCTCTTATTCTTCGAATAGTCGAGCTAAAAATAGAAAGCTTCAAAGAAAGGATACATATGCATGCTTTGTAGATTTCAGGAAAGCGTTTGAAACTGTTCAAAGAGATTGCCTGTGATATAAGTTATATGCTTTAGGTATTCATGGCAAAATATTGAAAATAATGCCTTCTATAAAATCGCTTTACAGTTCTGTTTCATGCGCCGTTAAGGTGAAAGCTTTCCTAACAGACAGGTTCCCTGTCCAAAATGGCGTTAAGGAATGCTGTAATTTATTCCCGACATTATTTTCATTGTATATCAATGATTTGGCTAACGATATAAACCAAATGAACCTTGGTGTAATGGTTGACGGTGTTTCGATATCAATATTGTTGTATGCAGATGATATTGTTTTAATAGCTGAAACAGAAGGTAAGCTACAACTTATGTTAAGTAAACTTAACGGCTGGTGCAATAGGTGTGTTAGACCGTATAGAGCTCCTTTCGAATACAGCTACCTGGGGAGCTTTATTCGGAGCATTCGTTCCCCGGGGAGCTTTATTCAAACGCATGTTCCGAATAATTCGAATGGTAGGTGCCTCTGAATTTTTGGGTAGGGACACTAGTTCCGGATAAATCTCCCCATATTAACATGTCTCGCGATTTGATTGTTATATATAGCATTCCCTAAATATGAGATGTGTTGTTGTTGCTGCTGCTGTTGCCGCTCAGTGTATAAAAATGCTCGATTTCCAAACTCAGTTCGAAATTCGCCTTTGGTATACATTGAATTTCGATGTAAGAGCCACCTCGATATTCAAACCCAGCATGAAATTAAATGATCTATGTCAGGGTCAACTTCGCGAACGAATTGTCTCCTAGTGCGTACAAATGGAATCAGCAAATATTGTAACTAGGCTTCCCGAAATAAATATTTTTTTCTTGGCCTTACTAATTTCAAGTCGCTGTAGAGGATATCAAGTCTTATAAGAAGGCGGTGACGTTTTGACGTGATGCCGACAAACGTGAGCGGTCTCTTGTGATCACTGCCGTTTGCCTAAACGTGGCAATTTTGTCACGTGACCGAAATGATTTATTACTGAGCGCACGCACGCACGGACAGTGGTAATTCTTAATGCCCGCTAGCGACAATACTTAACGACATTACTTCACCATAATGCCCTGATGTTTTAGCAGAAGAGCTCAACACGAATTGACCATGCCTATCATTCGAACAAAGCTACCTGTCTTTTTGGATTTCCATGTCGCTATATCGGTACGGATAAAGCTCCCTAGCGTCTGGCTGTAAACCACGAACAAACTAAAGTCATGCATTTTAGGCCAAAACGAAAGAAATGTCATCCTTTGTTTTCATGCTTGGTGATAAATCTGTAGACATTTCAAAATGTTACAAATACCTTGGTTTTTGGTTCAACGAATGTTTAGATGTTTCTAAATTGGTAAGAGAAATAACCAAATCAGCCAGTCGCGCACTTGGAGCAGTATATACAAAATACTTAAATGCAGGTGGAATGAAGTATGATGTATATACAAGTTTAATTGAAACACTTGTTGAACCTGTACTGTATTATTGCGCAGGAATCTGGGTCAACGATATTTTACGGACGTTGAAATAGTCATTAATAAAGCATGTAGATATTTCTTAGGTACAAGTAAACATGCATCAAATATAATTTCCGGTGATGATATGGGAATGTAATTGTTAAACAAAATATAGAGACTGTAAGATTATGGTGCAAAACAAAATGCATGCAAGAAAATAGATTGTGTAACATCATTCATACATTGAATGTAAGAATATCATGGGAAAAGAACATGTTAGCATTTATAAATGATCTAGAAATACAATATTGCATGCTATGTGAAAACCCGTGTAAAGATGTGTGTATTAATATTGTTAGACAAAAACTAATAGATAAGGAGCATGGTAAATGGGAGCAGAAATTAAATAGTAATGGTAATAATACAAATGGAAACAAGTTCAGAACTTATAGAACATATAAGTTTAAAGTTAAAACGGAATTCTATGTTAAATCGAACTGATCAAGGGGTCAACGGAAAAACGTTATCCAAATTCAGATGCTGTAATTTACCTTTAGCTGTAGAAACTGGATGGTTCACCCGTCCAAAAACTCCTTTAAAAGAAAGAATTTGCAAATACTGTAACTTAAGTGAAGTAAAAGACGAAACTCATTTTTTAAAATAAATTGTACATTGTACGATTATATCCGGTAGGAACGTTTCCAAGCGACAATTCATTTTATACTTTTCTGCCATCAGGTTTTTTTTTATGAAAAATGAAAAACTTCAATTTAAGATATCTTCAACGCTATGTAAAATGAACAGAAGTGGGTTTGTTGTTGTTGTTTTTTTGGGGAGGGGGGATTCGAGAACTGGTTAAGTGTTTCAATGTGTATCTTCTTTAAATCTTGGCGTAGACTAATAAAACTAGCACCATCGAACCCACACATGATGTGGATTTCCAGGGTTTATATGCATTTAGCACAGTGACCACCAGTGTTGTAAACATTCGAGTACAGTTTAAGACTCGATGTTGTACAAATAGCATAGTGACAAAATCTATTTGTCAATATCATAAAAGGCAATATCTAAGTGACGATTTCTCTGCTTTTGTTGGAAAACTACTTCGTTGTTTACTAAAATAATGACAAAATATCAACTTAACGCAAAGTATACTAGTGATTAACTTAACGTAATTGCGAATAGTCCCAATTCTAAATTGACACCTTTCTCAAGCCCTATGCCATAGCTTGACAAAAGGTTGTCTTGATTTATATCAGATATTTCTCCCAAAATAGGTCACAGCGACCCGAAAATGTTCACATAATGTTAGATGCATATATTAAAGGAACATCGTATTGGTTTTTGGTGTCATGAGTCCTGCAAGTAATGAAGGACATATAAATAACTGAAAGTCGGACTAACGAACAAACGGACGGATGGACACACATACACCCGGACGACATTATGACCGCTAAGTCGAGATTCGTAAACGGGCAATCGGTAATACCAAACTAACAGTAAACATATTGCACACCATACAAAGGCATTACGTAATAGATAGAGTCTGGTCTCAGCGAGTTGGCTTATTTAAACATGGTAGTACTACTTGTGATATACAGTGGTCATGGTAGTAGAAAATGTGGTAGAGAGTAGCCATGATAGTTATACATGTGCTTTGGACATGTTAGTAATCAAGGTGGTAAGCAGTGGTAGTATTACAAAACAAGAGCTGTCGGAGAACAGCGCAGCTCGACTATTCGGTTTTCAGAGAATAATACATTTATAGCTAGTAAAACAAGGCTACAACAATGTGGGGTGGGGTTGGGAGCACAACAGAACTATGTGTAAGAATTGACCAAAACTACACAGAAATGTGTAAAAAAAAAAAAAAATAATAAAAAAAGTTTCAAGTGGGGGTGGGATGGGGGGAGCTGGTGGGGGAGAGGCGGAAGTGGGTTGGGGGCGCGGGAGGAGGGGCAACATATATGTGTAAGAATTGACTAAAACAGCAAAGAAATATGTAAAAAAAAAGAAAAAAGTTTGAAGTGTGTGGGGGGGGGGGGGGGGGGGGTGCAGGGGGGTGCAGGGGGGGGGGGGGGGGTGCGGGGAGGGGGCAACATATATGTGTAAGAATTGACAAAAGCAACACAGAAATATGTAAAAAAGAATAGTTTCAAGTGGGTGTGGGGGAGCGGGCGGAGAGGCGGGAGTGGGTTGGGTTGGGGGGAGGGGGCAACATAATTATATGTGTAAGAATTGACTAAAACAACAAAGAAATATGTAAAAAAAAAAAGTTCAAGTGGGGGGGGAGCGGGGGGGAGTGGGGGGAGGGGGGAGTGGGTTGGGGAGGGGGAGGGGCAACATATATTTGTAAGAATTGACAAAAGCAACACAGAAATATGTAAAATAAAAAAAAATGTTTCAAGTGGGGGTGGGGTGAGGGGTGGGGGGGGGCGCGGGGGTGAGAGGCGGAAGTGGGTTGGTTGGGGGAAGAGGGCAACATATATGTGTAAGAATTGACTAAAACAACAAAGAAATATGTAAAAAAAAAAAAAAATCAAGTGTGGGGGAGGGGGAGGGGGTGAGAGGTTGGGGGTTGGGGTCGGGGAGTGGGTGGCAGCAACATATATGTGTAAGAATTGACAAAAGCAACACAGAAATATTCAAAAAAAATAATAATAGTTTCAAATGGGGTTGGGGAGGGGGAGCGGGGGTGAGAGGCGGGAGTGGGTTGGTGGGTGGTGAGGGGGGGGTGGAGAGGGGGCAACATATATGTGTTAGAATTGACTAAAACAACAAAGAAATACGTAAAAAAAAAAAAGTTTCAAGTCTGGGGGAGGGGGGAGGGGGTGAGAGGTGGGGGGGGGGGGTGGGGGTGCTGGGGGGCGGGGGCGGGGAGGGTTGCAACATATATGTGTAAGAATTGACTAAAACAACACAGAAATATGCAAAAAAAAAATAAAAAAAAAGGGAGTGGGGGCGTGGGGTAGGAAGGGGGTGGGGGGGGGAGGAGGGAGCCCATGCCCAAATATGGGTGAAGTAATAAGATGCATAATGCTATAACAAATCCCAAACCAAAATTATAGATATATACATGCTTACATGCAAACCTAGATCTGCCTTTATTGCACATTGTATGGGCCATCACAATTTGGGTTCCATGGGAAATTACTTATCCAACCCTTTACAACATACTATAAGGAAATCAATTCCAAAATTTAGATCAGCTAGGACAAGAAATGTAAGAGATATAGACCTGTAAACACAGCTTACACGCAAAATTTGATGTGAAACAGACATATTTTAAGAGCTATCAGAATTTGGGTTCCATAGGAGCCCAGGGGTTACAGGAACCAAAATTACTCAAGCAGCCCTTACTATAATGCTATAAGGAAGCTAATGGCCAAATTTGGTTGTGCTAGGGTAAGAATTGTAAGACATATAGACTTGTAAACACAGCTTACACGCAAAATTTGATGTGAAATGGGGCACATTTTCTGGGCTATCATAATTTGGGTTCCATGGGAGCCCATGGGTTACAGGAACCAAAATTGCTTATGCAGCCCTTAAGATAATGCTATAAGGAAGCCCATGAACAAATTTGGTTGTGCTAGGATAAGAAATGTAAGAGATATAGACTTGTTAACACAGCTTACACGCAAACCTTGATGTGGGACGCCGACGCCGACGCCGACCCCGGGGTGATTACATAAGCTCTCTTATTCTTCGAAGAGTCGAGCTAAAAAGGTCCTGGCATTTGTGCGATGGACTTTGTGAATATCATCAACAAGTAAGTGGACTTAAAACCCCTGTCACACTAGGGCCGCGTTCTCACGGCGATCCCACGGCGTCCAAGAAAAATGCAGAACGCCGAGGTGCGCGCAGTACGATCGCAAGCATCGCCGCAGCAACGCAGTGGCATCGCCGTAGACGCATTGGGATCGCATAGAACGCCAAGCGACGGCGCGCACTTTGAGCATGCACAAAACAAACGCCGTCGCTCGGCGTTCTGATAAGAGCGCAGTGGGGTCGCCGTAAGGTCGCCATAGCAGCGCAGTAAGGTCTCCTACAACGCCACAGGAGCTCCGCGGGCGCGCACAGAGGTCGCAGTGCGAACGCTGTGGTTGTCGGTGGCGCTTGCACGGAGATTGTACGGCGTTCTCTGAGATGTCACTGCGTCTCTACCGCGCTTATACGGCGCGTCTACGGCGCTTATACAGAGTGTTATTTATTTTACTGCGCGCTTACAACGACTGTACGGAGCTGTCACGGCGACCATTGCGCTCCCAAGGCGCTTCTACCGCGTCCATCGGCGTTTGCATGACAAAAACGAACAAAATAGTATAAATGAATTATAGGTAGTGCAAACGAACGTCTTCAACACGCCGTCAGCGCAGTGTGAGCGCCGTGAAAGCGCAGTGCACGCAGTGGAAGCGCCGTGAGAGCGCAGACAATCGCCAACAAGAACTCCGTAGGAACGCGATAGAACGCCATGGGAGCTCCGTAGCAACGCCTTGGTCGCTGTGAGGACGCCGTGACATCTCCATCTTCACGAAAAATATCAGATTTTTCTTGCGATCTCACGGCGTTCTGGAAAATTAAACAACGTAATGCCAGGTTACAGAAAAAGCTATGCGCTATATGCCAGTGTTAATAAGAACGGTATGTAACATGGTAGTCAATGCCCAGTACAAGACAATCCCTTATACCATCAAACAAATATCCAACCTATACATAATTTAGAAGAGCAAAAGGGGGCTCACATAGAAAGCAGACAATGACAAGCATAACTAAAGATTAAAACCAGCATCCACCAATTATGGAAAGATCCATATTAAACAAGAGCTGCCGAAAGGCCAGCATACTCCAATATTCAAAGTCAATTTTAAACAAGGTCACCGACACTTCTGTCTCACTAAACATGGTGCCAGTTCATTCACAATCTCAACTTGATTGTGGAGGTTAAATGGTGGTGAGGTGAGGGTGTAAGGGATGATGCGGGGAGAGGGTGGTCAGTAAGCATAAATACCCAATATCAAAGCAAGACCTTCAATCCCCCAGAAAGAATATGAACTTGAAGAGAGTGGGGAGGAGAAGTGAAGTGTTACTGAATAGGAAAGGAACAGAAATAGTACAATATTTTCATTGGGTGGGGGAGGGGTGGGGGTGGAGGGGTGAGTCTAAGGTAGAGAGTGTGTGTGTTGGGTGGGGAAGTGTTGGAAGAGAACAGGATGCAGATATTATGGTAACTGAAGAGAAACCAAAAAGAATAGAACAAATATTTGTTCTTTTTATCTGGAGTGGTGGTGGTGGTGGTGGTGTAGTAGGAGTGGAAGGTGTGGGTTTTATGGGGCTAATGGAATTTACAGGCTTGCCATTGTTATTTGATGTATGCAGTGAGTTTCATTGAAATATATTAAGCTGCTTATTAAGCTTTACCAGAAACTCTTAGTTGGAAAAAATCTCATCTGACTAAAATGAAATAAAAAGTAGTTATGAAACATGTGTGTGTAAGTGTCCTTGATGACTCCGATGACACTTGTCAAACTCCATTGACAGAGATACCGGTATATGGCCAGTGGGTATTGACAGAAATGGACTTGCCAACAAATAAAAAAAAAGAGAAATTCTAAGTCGAAAAGGGGCAACTCCTTTTCTAATATACGATGCTGAAAATATTTTATCCAGAAAAAGGGCCGTAATTTTGCTAAAATGCAATCCAGAGTTATGGACCATGTGTCTACTAGCATCCACACTTTTAATACTGAAGTTGTATTAATAATTAACAATCACCTATTGAAATACAAGGACTTGCCTCAAAACTTTAACCAGAATTTTAAAGTCGAAAAAGGTACATTAAACTTTGCTTAAATTCAATACAGAGTTAATATGGAATATGTGTCTACTAGTGCCCTTGATATTCCAAACTTTACGAAGTTTTGTTGATGTACGACTTTCAGTTGTTAAAATACATGGACTTGCCAAAAAAGAACATAAACCAGAAATTCAAAGCAAGAAAAATGCAATGCTTTTGCTTAAATGCAATATAGAGTTATGGAACATGTGTCTACCAGTGTCCTTGATGGTACTGATGACATATTTTAAGTTTCACTGACCAGCGGTTGCTGAAATATTTGGACTTGGCAAACACCTGAAATTCATTGTCGACGCAGACGTTGAGTAGATCTACAACAGCTCTTCTTATTCTATGAATAGTAAAACTTAAACAAGAGCACCGCCAATTGTGCAGACGCCCGACTTTGGTGAATTTACAATTGATAAACAATGTTTCCATCAATTACATACAAGCTTTAACCAATATTTCTAAGTATAAAAGGGCCCCTAATTTTGTTATAATAAAAACGGGCTGTACAAGATGCCAAAGACATGTGTGAAGTTTCAATGTGTTTATGTAAAGTACTTTTGGAGATATAAGCTTACATACAAACTTTAACCAAGTTTTCTAAGTATGAAAGGGGCCATAATTCTGTCAAAATAAAACCAGGAGTTATGTCACCTGACTCTGTGGAGTCATCTAATGATGCTGAATACATGTGTGAAGTTTGAATCCATTGTGTGAAGTGGTTTGGAAGATACAAACTTACATACAAACTTTAACCAAGCTTACATACAAACTTTAACCAAGTTTTCTAAGTATGAAAAGTGCCATAATTCTGTCAAAATAAAAGCAAGAGTGCCAGAGTTATATCACCTGCCCCCCCCCCCCCCCCCCCCCCCCACACACACACCCACAGAAAACAAAATGGTCGGTCCCTAACATGTAGTAGACATACGCAAATATAGAAATGCCATGTCTCGCGAATTTCTTCGCACAGGTTGGCAGTAGAATCTGTAAGGTGGCGAAAATCCATCTGTGTACCATTTGATAAACGAAAATGAACATTTTGTCAAGTCTTAGAAGACGAGTACCATTTTGTCTTCGAATGTCAAGCTCATCAGGAGTTGCGTACTAAATATATCAGAAAGTATTATTGGGAACATCCACATTGTTTTACATTTTTGAAATTAATAAAAAGTGAAAACGCTACTGAGATTAGAAATCTAGCAATCTATGTATGCAAAGCATTTGAAAAACGATACCCGATGCTTAGAGTGTAAGTTTTGAATATGTTATTTAGTGAATAATAAACAATATTTGTTATATGATATAAGTTAAACATATATGCCAGTCACTCCGTCTCTTCCTGGCACAAGTGCGTGTGACGTATATTTTCTTAAAAATGACAGCGTAACTCAAACAATAACACAAATTTACCTTTCAGTAATATATAATGCCATTTTTTATTATAACTATGTATCTGTATAGACTGTTATTTATATAAATCATGATATATACTATTGCATGCCATCTTACCTTGCCATAATTGTATCATAAAAGTAATTATTGATGCTATGCTCATTACTCTTGTTAGGGTTATTGCATAATAAAGAATATTCTTCTATATACATAACAATAGTATGCAAAATAAGGTTCCTTTAGCGAGAATAAACATCTTTTTTTTTAATTCAAATTTCTAATTTGCATGTTTAACCCCTTAGTACATTTCATATAAATTATTTGTTTTATAAGAAAATTTATAAACTGTCCTTAAAAGAATTGATATTTATATGACGTACCCCACCCACCCATATTTTCTTTTCCAGCTTATAGATCAGACTTAGTGCAATACAGCGAGGATAAATAAACGCTTATACGCACGACTACATCAATTACCAATCAATCAGAGGGAAGGTAAAGGTTCCAGGGTAAATTCGGAGCTATTACACAGAATCTCTTAATTTTGATTGATTGACAAGGTAAACAAACCAAAATATCTTGCTAAAAAATTTAACTTTTAAAGAATACTTATAAAGGTTTAATCATTTGTGCAATGTATTCATAATTTGTTGCATAATAAAAAAAGAGAGTATATTTTACATTTTCAAAAAAAGTACTCTACGAATGGTTTGTGTATGTTTTTATGATCAACCTAAGATAGGTCTTTCAAAACAAGTAAGCAAAAATATAGCTTCTTATAAGAACTCAGTACAGAGCTACGTCTATGGAAAATGAATTGGTGTAGATAGTCTAAGCCGTACACGAGTCACTTCAGTACAAGCGAGAATGAAATCACGTAGATGTATACAAGCACGCCGGAAATACCAATTGAACTGCAAACATTCGACAAACATTCAGCACGGAAGGTAATTCTTAACAGTCTATCTAGGCTAAACTAAGTAAAGTTATAACCTATTTAAAGCGCTGACGTGACTAAATTAATAATTCCATTTAGGCTTAGACTGCTAGAGGCTAGAACTGAATTGCCCGACAGTTCGACAAGTTGAAGTAAGTCGTTGCTGACAGCTTTGTATTCTACAATATCCTCCAATAACACGAATATAATATACATATGAATAAACGACACTTGTAGCGTAGGATATACTAGCATGTACTGTATAGTAATAAACACTCACTTGCAAAAATCCTGGAATTGCACAAATATGTAGATCCCGTAAATACACAGCACATACACACAGAGAGTATTGTGTGTTTATTGTGTTTATAACACGCTTACCGTTAATCAATATAACCGGGATGTAGCAGGCTGTCTAATAACCACGGAAATCACGAACTCTGGAACATGTTACACATTACTAGGTACAAGAGGGAAAAGCAAATGACATCAGATACATATAACTGGTGTGTGTGCGTGTACGTGTTGGTGTGTGTGAGTATGCGCGCGCTTTCGTACGTGCGTGTGTGCGTGCGAAAGATAGATGGGTATCGGATGAGTATCAGTAGCGTAGCGGAGGAAATAACCAGAAAATAGTTCAGATTGTGATACAAGTATGATATTTTGCACAGTGCTTGCACATATTATATTCAAATGAAAAACAACCTAAGCCACTTTAATTTCGATCATTTTCAAGATGGCCTCCAAATATCCAAGATGAAGATCAAAATACTGTAAATATAAGATACAGCTGTATATTAAAATATTTCGGCATGATTATGCATTTATTCAAAATAAAAATATGAGTATACCCCACCCACCACAAACTATATATTCAATCGATGCTTTACATTCTGTAGTGGTTATCAGATGTTCGGGTATTCATATAATTGCGGTTATATACGTATTAAAATATGCATAATGATATCCGGATGTACTTATTAACGGAACACATCTACTTACTCTTTGCTATTGCCAATTAAAGCAATACCCCACCCACAAAAATCCCAAAGAAATACGAAAATACTACCAATATTGACATATTTTAGACTTTTTATTTTGTATGATCTTAAACTTAAGGTTGGACTGATGCTGTCTTCCACTGACTATGCTAAGGCGGTACCCATATTATCAACCCATTATGGTTGTATTGTCGCATGCTTTGCTTCTTTTCCCCCTTATAATTGTTGTTTGTTTTTAATGTATACGTTGGTTGATTGTGTTCTGTGAATGCTACATTTCCTGTTCGAATTTTATAGCTACTTTTATATTTAGTCCTGATAAACTACTTTCAAAATTGCATTCTGTTAAAAATTGCCACGCGTAGTTATATGGCGCTGTACACGCCAAAGTAGCACGGTAGCATTTGCAACTGCTATATGTACGGTTTGTTTTCTTACAACCACATTGCCGAAATTCTTGACATATAGCTAAAACGCGGAAAAGAGTTGTCCAATACGGTTCCAGTGGTCACCAGCATATGTGCAAACCCATTAAGACGGATAAAATATAACCTGATATTTAGTAGTATGCACCTGCACCTATCGATCTTTTACTCTACCTAGGATGGGGGCGGCAGGACTTTCCGCGGGGATTAGATAAAAAATTATTCCCCGTGGTAGGAAATCATACACAAACATGGAGAGTTTGATATTAACCCCTACCCTGCGGAATTATACATAAATCTGGCCCCTATTGATGGGAATTAAACAACAAATTTGTACATTTGTTTAATAACCCCTGGGTATGCCCACCCCCCACCACCTCCCCCACCGGGTGCATACCTGACTGAGACCATTCACATCCTGCTTGATAGCCACATCGATATGCATGATGTATTAATGTAGCGTGTTGGTGAATTGCGTAATTCCAAGTTGTTTTGTATAATGGCTTCATTTACCATCCGTGTACTGCTTGATTTATTACACATAACACATGCAACTTCACCTAAAGCATCGTAATCTGATTCATCAATACCGCTAGACACGTTCCTGAGGTTTACAACATTTTCTGTTGCAGTTTCAAGTATATATTCAAAGTTTGCCATGCATACTTCCCCTTTCCCGTGGAAGGTTGCAACGGTTTAGTAACATGTGAAGGCATGCAATAAAGAAAATGCTCCGGTCTTTGGACATAACTGGAGCACGATGTAATGTATTCATGGCCATTTTAAATCCTTCCCTCTTCCATAGGCAATCCAAAGCTGATCTATGACAAAGTTCTTAGGGCGTTTTGATGACAACCACGTCAGTGTCAGAGCCGGACATTATAATTTCCCTACACCCGTTCTTGAACTTATGTTTTCCACGTATACTTATTTGTGTGTGAGCCCCTACGTGGTTTCACGGTGCACATTTATTTTTCTCAATAGACAAATTAACTGTTTGGTTTTTATCTGCTGTTACAACAATTGGCTTTGTTAAACATGCTTACGACTGATTTTGCGATTAGCTAAAACAATTCAGTTTTATTTCGAGATAATCGTAAAATGATTTGACAGTTAGCCGGCACTTTTTTTGAATCTGAACAATTTGTCCTAATACCTGAACCTTTGGTATCCCTTGTACTGATTAACTTTTCGAAGTATCACTCACGCATTTGTCAATTGCGACATAGATCTTGTTTTATTTTCGACAGTACGACTCAAACGTTTGTCAAGACATATCTTATTTCCTTTTAGGTGGAATTTACTGATTTTCATGCTCGAAAGAACTCTCTGATATCGCACTGCCGAGTTTGACATGAACTAAAAAATCGAAAAAAGAGATTTCAGTCATTTTATTTACATCGATACACAACTGTTGGTGTTCCGGACTTGCATAATTGTGTATCTGAATCAGTCTCAGAATCCTCTGTGAGACATGCAAAGAAGCTATGTTATTGTCTTGAACCAACATGTAAAGAAGCTATTCTATTGTTTTGAATGGCTCCAGAGTGTCTATTCAAAGGAACCAGTTTCTGCAACACTGCCAAACGATAAGTTGTTTTTTAAAGATTTTTATTTAAACTGCCGTGTATTTTCGTGTTTTTTTTGTTTCGTATTTGTTATTTTCGTGTTTGTGTACCCCTGATGAAGGCGTAAAGCCGAAAGCGCTTGGGTTTTTATAAACTGTAGCACTGTATAAATGTTTTTTTCCCCATCTATTAATTTATTCCAACATTTTCGTATCCCCTCGGGGATCTAGTGCTTTTTGAAAGTTATTTTGTAGATGTATGTGGACACACGGTATAGAGGAACTAAAGGCGTTTCATGAAATCGGAAACCAAATCCATCCGCGAATCCAACTAGAGATGCGGTATTCATCAGACAAGCTAGAGTTCCTAGATGTGATGACCAGGATCAGCAATAGAGCACTAAAAACAGACTTGTTCACAAAAGAGGGTACCGACCCCCTTTTCGTACGCCGGATTCCGACCCATATTAGCCAGTATTCCGTACGCCGGGTTGTGGTACGCCGTACGCCGACATCGCAGTTTTTCATACGCGTACGCCGTATTTTTCTCAAAAAATATTTTTTTCCATCCAAAAAATTAAAAAAATGCTAATTTATGTCTCAGATTGCTGGAAATGCCATTTCAGAGCACTGGGGTTTCAACATTTTTCGGGGGGCATGCCCCCGGACCCCCCTAGAGAGCTCGGGCCCTGCGCGCCCTCGCATGGTTCAAATAGTATTCCAGATGCCAACCCTCTGTTAGGGAGTATTCCAGATGCCATGCCCAAAAAAAGCCAGTACTCCAGATGCCAGGGGGGTGGGGGGTGGTACCCTCACAAAACCTACTGACAAACATCTATATTTACATCATGAATCTTCCCATCCGGCATCTACAAAGAAAGCTATTCCATTCGGTCTAGGAGTTAGGATAAAACGGATATGTTCAGAGGATTCTAGCTATCAAAAGCACAGAGCGGACATTAAGAAACAGTTGCAACGGAGAGGGTATGATGGGAAGTTTGTTGAGACAGAATTAAAGAAAGTAGATGCAAAACAACGGGATAAATTGTTACAGTACAACAGCGCTAAAAAAAGAAACCAAAAGAATCCCCCTAGTCCTGACGTTCTCTAGAGCATTACCAAATATAGGTCGAATTCTGCGAAAACACCTACCTAC
Organism: Cyrtodaria siliqua; assembly: GCA_037043455.1. Taxonomy (NCBI): domain Eukaryota; kingdom Metazoa; phylum Mollusca; class Bivalvia; order Adapedonta; family Hiatellidae; genus Cyrtodaria; species Cyrtodaria siliqua. The sequence goes on along the minus strand of JAWPHD010015135.1, from coordinate 33,798 downwards.
GCTTCATACTTCCAACACAATGAAATCGATCTTCCCGGAACCACCAATAATAGCGTTTCGAAGGGACAGTAACTTGCAAGACATACGTCGCGCCCACTACGACGTCACGTCCGTTTTACTTGTATATATTGAGAAGTAAATTAGCCCTGATGAAGGACGTAAGTCCGAAAGCTTGGCGGAGTTAAAAAAATTAACATAGAGTCTTTATTTTTTTATATATATATATATATATATACGAAAATATTGTGTGTCTAACTCCTCATTCATTATTTGATGGATTCTTTGCTTATGAGTAGGCTGTGAAGATGTTAGTGAAAAAAATGTTTTTGATTTGATCATGTTTACATGAGTTATGTTCCTTTCATTTTCTTACATATATAGGGAAATCTCCTCATTCATTATTAAGTGGATTGTTTTAATACTTGGTATGCTCATTTACTATGATGTGAATATGTTAGTGAAGAAAAAGATTTGTGATTTCATTACTTTTTCATGTAGTTTTACTACCCATTCATTGGCCTATGGGTTGTTTTATATATTTCTGATGATTCCGTTTCAAGCGAATGTGATCATAAAGGAAACGTTTATATTGGTGCAATAAAGTGCAGGGGGTCAAAGGGGTAGAGGCAGGGGGTATATTTGTCTTTCGCGGCAGTTCTAGTTTAAACTGAAGGAAAGTCTTATCCGATCCCGCTAAATTAACGTTTCATAGATTGAACTATTTTATATGAATTATTTACAGAAAGTATGACCGTTTTTTTCAGACAATTTCATAAATAAACCGGAACGGATCATGGAATCGGACTGAATGTAATATAATTTTGAAACACATAATAATTGTTTTAATTGTATTTGGATTGACCAATACGCCTGTTTATGATTACCCCCATTCCTTTTAAAACATTGTTTAAGCAGTGCATTTTTGCCGAAAACTGGTCAGGTTTTTGTTTCCGTACCATGATGTGACATTCTTTTTAATATTACAGATTTTTTTTAAAAAAATACGTTAGACCAGAGTAGTCCCATTTCAGCGTAATGGTTAAGTCTTTCATACGAGTGAAATCAGTATAATGAATGAATGGTGTTTTACGGCACGTAGACACATAAATAGGTCATATTGTGCGCAAAAACTGACGAAAAATGAAGGATTAATTAAAAATTAATGTAAATATATCAAGATAAAACTATTAAAAAATAAGGGATGATATGGTAGTAATATAAACTATACTGTATATGTAAATCAACAAATGCCCGAAAACGGGTATATAAAAAGTAATTATATACAAGAACATATTATAATGATTTATATAGTCTGACTTCAGTATAAGTGTAAGGGTTGTCTTAAATGAAGAAATGATTCGCATTTTGCGGCGTTTATTATATACGTTTGTAACCGTTGGTATTAAAGGGAATATGCATATTATTCCATCCTCATAGGCCTGCATTATAGCAATATTAAAAAAAACAGACCTGTTATGCAGTACTTTGACAATAAAAACTTCCATTATTGTTGACGACAATCCAAGAAGTACCAAACCGAACATAAACACCTCAAACGGTGTCACAGTACATTTTGCAAGGAGGTGAATACTACCTATGGTTTTCCCCAGATAGACATTCAGTGCAGAAATATTTTAGTTTACACACAAGTTAGCCCAGTAAATGTCCTAATTGAAATAACTTTTTTTTAAAAAAAAAAAAAAAAAAAGTATGTGGTTACCAGGGGTTAGGTCCACACCATTTTAATTGTACATTTACTGCTGCCGGTATCTTATGTGCCGGTATCCCACTTCAGAAAAACTCTTCCTGTAGTGTTTGGATGCATATTTCCTTAAATGGCACATTCAATGAAGCGCTTTAGCTATTTATGTTAAATTGCCATTCACTACCGGCGTTAAAAAACGCATAAACGCCGAAACAACGCAGAAAATATAAGTTACCATTTACTAAAAACGCGAGTTTATATATTTACAGTTGTTTACCATCGGTATAGTACCAACAATAACGTGCCTTGACAGAATAGAATGATAACGATAAAAAAGAGCAGTGTGAATAACTATTTTCTATTGAGACATATTGGATGCGTGCGTACAATGCTCGCCTATTGAGACATATTGGATGCGTGCGTACAATGCTCGCATATTGAGACATATTGGGTGCGTGCGTACAATGCTCGCCTACTGAGACATATTGGGTGCGTGCGTACAATGCCCGCCTCCTTCAAAAGAGATGCTTATTCTAAATTAGGCGTTTTTTTTCAACTGAATGTTTAAATTAACCAGTACATATTTTAATTTCCGGCTTATTATTCTCGCAAAAACATATGGTCGAATTTCCAATCTGATTACAAGCAGAATGTAAGTATTGTACCGTTCCAAGAATGTGTTGTTACCTTTAGGGCATAGTGGTGTTACCTTTAGTGCAGGTCAAAAATCGTGTTACCTTTAGTGTAGAAGTTGTTACCTTTAGTGCAAACTTTTTTGTTATCTTTGGTGTAAGCTGTTACCTTTAGTGCAGCTTGTTACCTTTAGAGTTGCAACAACCTGTATTGCATAATATGCCTTTATCACAATCTCCATGAACACTCGAGCTATATATTTTTTTCTCAGAGCTCCTTCGAACTTTAAACAGTATTTATATGATAATGTTAAGATAAATAGTAATATACACACATTATAACTAGAAATTGCTATTGTCCATGGGACAAAAACGTATGGCTCCCCCACTCGCCCGAACAGGCATAATTGACGACTCTAGGTCAAACCGTTCTCTATTGGTCTGAGATCGTTTTGATATTCAATATCCCTGTGACTGATACAGTCACAGGGATATTGAATATCAAAACGATCTCAGATACTATCTGTATCAGTAAGGCCACATAAAAAAATATGTGTGGTTCAGGTAACCCGAACAACCCTATTTTTTTAAGGGGCCGACCCTAAAACTTTTTTATGCACAAATTTCAAAAAAAATCAATAGGGGTCATCTACTGGTCATGACCAACCATCCTTCCAAGTTTGAGGACCCTAGGTCCAACCATTCTCTAGTTATTGATCGGACATCGTTTTGATAGTCAATGTCACCGCGACCTTGACCTTTGACGTAGTGACCCCAAAATCAATAGGGGTCATCTACTGGTCATGACCAACCATCCTTCCAAGTTTGAGGACCCTAGGTCTAACCATTCTCTAGTTATTGATCGGACATCGTTTTGATAGTCAGTGTCACCGCGACCTTGACCTTTGATCTAGTAACCGCAAAATTAATAGGGGTCATCTACTGGTCATGATCAACCATCCTTCCAAGTTTAAGAACCCTAGGTCCAACCATTCTCTAGTTATTGATCGGACATCGTTTTGATAGTCAATGTCACTGCAACCTTGACCTTTGACCTAGTGACCCCCCAAAATCAAAAGGGGTCATCTACTGGTCATGACCAACCATCCTTCCAAGTTTGAAGACCCTAGGTCCAACCATTCTCTAGTTATTGATCGGACATCGTTTTGATAGTCAATGTCACCGCAACCTTGACCTTTGACCTAGTGATCCCAAAATCAATAGGTGTCATCTACTTGTCATGACCAACCATTCTTCCAAGTTTGAGGACCCTAGGTCCAACCATTCTCTAGTTATTGATCGGACATCGTTTGTGACACAGACCTACAGACAGACCTACAGACAGAAAGCACAAAATCAATATGGCTCCCCTACCACACTTTGTGTGGGGGAGCCATAAATAGTAAGGATCTGAAACAAGCTTATATACATTCTTGGACAAGTTCATCTATCCCAGATGATAGAACAATTCATGGCAGAGTTACCTCTCTAATTCTGACATTATTGTCCGATCCCCATCAAACCGATTCAGAATGCATATTCCCATACTGTCTCCGATAGTATCGAATGTCTGCCTTCTTAAACTTTAAATGGCAGAGTTCTTCCCATAAAAATCCTTCAATCTCTGGCTCCTATTGTCACTAAGATATTCCCCCAAACTTTACCATGGCGGTTGCGACCTCCTCGCATGAGGGGTGTCGTGGGTTTCGATCCCCGGTCGCGTCACGCCAAAAACTTCATAAAAACTAGTAGCTCCATTGCTTGACGTTCAACATATATATAAAGGCAAGAGCTAGAGCAGGTCAGCCTGGTGTCAGTATAATGTGACTGGTGTGGTGGGGTCAGCCTGGTGTCAGTATAATGTGACTGGTGTGGCGGGGTCAGCCTGGTGTCAGTATAATGTGACTGGTGTGGTGGTGTCAGTATAATGTGACTGGTGTGGTGGGGTCAGCCTGGTGTCAGTATAATGTGACTGGTGTGGCGGGGTCAGCCTGGTGTCAATATAATGTGACTGGTGTGGTGGTATCAGTATAATGTGGTGGTGTCAGTATAATGTGACTGGTTTGGTGGTGTCAGTATAATGTGACTGGTGTGGTGGTGTCAGTATAATGTGACTGGTGTGGTGGTGTCAGTATAATGTGACAGTAGTATAAGAAGTGGGGGTACCAGCAGTTTCCCTCTCGCGAAAACATGAAAATCACTAAAATATATAAGGGGGGACTCTATCATAATTTGATAAAAAAGAGACGTTTTTGAACAAAAAAAAAGTGGAAGGGGGACCCTACCCGATTTTCTTATTTGTAATACAGACGTTTTGAAAAAAAAGAGTGGAAGTGGGGACTCTACCCGATTTTCTCATTTGTAATACAGACGTTTTGAAAGAAAAAAGAAGTGGAAGGGGGAACCCTTGCATATTGTAGCAGTTTTTTCATACTTTTATGAAAAAACTATACTGATACCCTCACTATCTATACTACTCAATCATAAAAACCCGTAAAAAAAAAAAGAAAAAAAATTGCCGTCAAACAAAGTCTGACGGAACAAGATAGTCGTCATCACGATCCGAAACGGCATCAACTCCGGGTCTAGTCTCGGCAGTTAAACAAAATCAGAAGGAGCAAAGCAATCATACTCATCATCACTATACATATCACACTCGATCATGGCACTCAAAATGGGGTTCTGGTAATGTTTGTAGAGCTACGTATTGAAATATCACCCAGTCAGAGATATCGAAATATCAGGGATGCTGAAATAGCATCAAATCAAGAATACTGAGACATCACAGAGTTAAGAATACTGAAACAGCATCGAATCAAGAATACTGAGATATCACAGAATCAAGAATACTGAAACAGCATCGAATCAAGAATACTGAGATATCACAGAATCAAGAATACTGAGATATCATCAAATCAACAATACTGAACTTGTAGCAAACCAGAGATATTGAGATATCACCAAACCAGAGATCTTGAGATATCATCGAATAAAGCATATCGAGAAATCACAGAATCAAGAATACTGAGATATCACAGAATCAAGAATACTGAGATATCATCAAATCAAGAATACTGAACTTGTAGCAAACCAGAGATATTGAGATATCATCAAATCAAGCATACTGAAACAGTATCAAATCAAGAATGCTGAAATATCACATAATACTGAGATATCATAGAATCAAGAATATTGAGATTTCATAGAATCAAGAATACCGGAACAGCATCAAATCTAGAAAACTGAGATAGCAGAAAATCATGTATACTGAAACAGTAACAAATCAGAGATCTCGGGGTATCATCAAATCATGAATACTGAAATAGCAGAAGATCAAGAATACTGAGACATCACAGGATCAAGAATACTGAAACAGCATCGAATCAAGAATATTGAAATAGTAGCAAACCAGAGATATTGAGATATCATCAAACCAGAGATATTGAGATATCATCAAATCAAGAATACCGAGATATCGCAGAATCAAGAATACTGGAACAGCATCAAATCAAGAATACTGAGATATCATCAAATCAAGAATACTGGAACAGCATCAAATCAAGAATACTGAGATATCATCAAATCAAGAATACTGAGATATCATCAATCAAGAATACTGAACTTGTAGCAAACCAGAGATATTGAGATATCATCAAACCAGAGATATTGAGATATGATCAAATCAAGAATACTGAGATATCGCAGAATTAAGAATACTGGAACAGCATCAAATCAAGAATACTGAGATATCACAGAATCAAGAATACTGAACTTGCAGCAAATCGGAGATACTGAAACTGCATCGAATCAAGCATGCTGATATATCACGGAATCAAGAATACGAGATATCATAGAATCACGCATGCTGAGATATCACAGAATCAAGAATACTAGAACAGCATCGAATCAAGAATACCGAGATATCACAGAATCAAGAATACTGAAACTGCATCGAATCAAGCATGCTGAGATATCACGGAATCAAGAATACTGAGATATCATATAATCAAGCATGCTGAGATATCACAGAATCAAGAATACTGAAACAGCATCAAATCAAGCACACTGAGATATCACAGAATCAAGAATACTGAAACAGCATCGAATCAAGCATGCTGAGATATCTCAGAATCAAGAATACTGAGATATCATCAAATCAGAGATACTGAGATAGCATTGAATCAGAGATATTAAGAAATCATCAAATCAAGAATACTGAGATAGTAGCAAATCATGAATACTGAAATAGCAGCAAATCAAGAATACTGAGATATCATCAAATCAGAGATATTGAGATAACACGGAATCTATCACAGAATCAAGAATACTGGAACAGCATCAAATCAAGAATACTGAGATATCACAGAATCAAGTATACTGAGATATCATAGAATCAAGAATACTGAGATATCACAGAATCAAGTATATTGAGATATCATAGAATCAAGAATACTGATATATCACAGAATCAAGAATACTGGAACAGCATCAAATCAAGAGTACTGAAGTAGCAGCAAATCAAGAATACTGAGATATCATAGAATCAAGAATACTGAGATATCACAGCATCAAGAATACTGAAACAGCATCAAATCAAGAATACTGAGATATCATCAAATCAAGAATACTGAACTTGCAGCAAAAAAGAGATACTGGAGATATCATCAAATCAAGAATACTGAGATATCATAGAATCAAGCATGTTGAGATATCACAGAATCAAGAATACTGGAACAGCATCAAATCAAGAATACTGAACTTGCAGCAAACCAGAGATATCGAGATATCATCAAATCAAGAATACTGAGATATCACATAATCAAGAATACTGGAACAGCATCAAATCAAGAATACTGAGATATCATCAAATCAAGAATACTGAGAGTTCATCAAATCAAGAATACCGAGATATCATCAAATCACGAATACTGGAACAGCATCAAATCAAGAATACTGAGATATCATCAAATCAAGAATACCGAGATATCATCAAACCAAGAATACCGAGATAGCAGCAAATCAAGAATACTGAAATAGCAGCATATCAAAAATACTGGGATATCGTCAAATCAAGAATACGGGGATATCACAGAATCAAGAATACTGGGATATCATCAAATCAAGAATACTGAGATATCATCAAATCAAGAATACTGAACATGAGGCAAACCAGAGATATCATCAAATCAAGAATACTGTCATGTCATCAAATCGAGCATGCTGGGATGTTACATAATCAAGAATACTGGAACAGCATCAAATCAAGAATACTGAGATATCATCAAATCTAGAATACTGAGATATCATCGAATCAGAGATACTGAGATATCATCAAATCAGGGATGCTGAGTTAACATCAAATCAGTGATACTGGAATAGCAGCAAATCAGGGATGCTGGGATATCATCAAATCAGAGATACTGGGATATCATCAAATCAGGGATGCTGGGATATCATCAAATCAGAGATACTGGAATAGCAGCAAACCATGAATACTGAAATAGCAGCAAATCAGAGATACTGATATATCGCCAAATCAGAGATACTGAAATAGCAGCAAATCAAAGATACTGGAATAACAGCAAATCAGGGATGCTGGGATATCATCAAATCAGAGATACTGGAATAGCAGCAAACCATGAATACTGAAATAGCAGCAAATCAGAGATACTGAGATATCATCAAATCAGAGATATTGAGATAGCACGGAATCCGTAATAGAATCAAGGCTACCGAAATAGCATCGGATCAAGACTATAAAAATAGCATCGAATGTAGAATACTGGCATATCATAGAATAAAGCATGCTGGGATGTCGCAGAATCAAGAATACTGGAACAGCATCAAGTCAAGAATGCTGAGATATCGCAGAATCAAGAATCAAGAATACTGAGATATCATAGAATCAAGAATATTGAGATATCGCAGAATCAAGAATACTGGAACATCATCAATCAGAGATCTCGAGATATCATCAAATCAGAAATATTGAGATAGCAGCAAATCAGAAATATTGAGATATCATCAAATCGAGAATACTGAGATATCATCAAATCAGACATCTCGAGATATCATCAAATCAGAGATCTCGGGATATCATCCAATCAGAAATATTGAGATATCATCAAATCAAGAATACTGGGATATCATCAAATCAGGGATATTGGGATATCATCAAATCGGAGATACTGGGATATCATCAAATCAGAGATCTCGGGATGTCATCAAATCAGAGATCTCGGGATATCATCAAATCGGAGATCTCGGGATATCATCAAATCGGAGGTACTGAGATATAATCAAATCAGAGATCTCGGGATATCAACAAATCAGAGATCTCGAGATATCATCAAATCAGAGATCTCGAGATATCATCAAATCAGAAATATTGAGATATCATCAAATCAGGGATCTCGAGATATCATCAAATCAGGGATATTGGGATATCATCAAATCGGAGATACTGGGATATCATTAAATCAGGGATCTCGAGATATCATCAAATCAGATATCTCGAGATATCATCAAATCAGAAATATTAGATCTCGAGATATCATCAAATCAGAGATACTGGGATATCATCAAATCAGAAATATTGAGATATCATCAAATCAGGGATATTGGGATATCATCAAATCAGAGATCTCGAGAAATCATCAAATCAGAGATCTCGAGATATCATCAAATCAGAAATATTGAGATATTATCAAATCAGAGATCTCGGGATATCATCAAATCAGAGATCTCGAGATATCATCAAATCAGAAATATTAAGATATCCTCAAATCAAGAATACTGAGATATCATCAAATCAGAGATCTCGGGATATCATTAAATCAGAGATCTCGGGATATCATCAAATCAGGGATCTCGGGATATCATCAAATCAGAAATATTGAGATATCATCAAATCGAGAATACTGGGATATCATTAAATCAGAGATCTCGAGATATCATCAAATCAGAGATCTCGAGATATCATCAAATCAGAAATATTGAGATATCATCAAATCAAGAATACTGAGATATCATCAAATCAGAGATCTCGAGATATCATCAAATCAAAAATATTGAGATAGCAGCAAATCAGAGATATTGAGATATCATCAAATCAAGAATACTGAGATATCATCAAATCAGATATCTCGAGATATCATCAAATCATGAATACTGGAATAGCAGCAAATTAAGAATACTTAAACAGCATCGAATCAAGAATACTGAGATATCATCAAATCATGAATACTGAAATAGCAGCAAATCAGAGATCTGGAGATATCATCAAATCAAGAACACCGGGATAGTAGCAAATCAGAGATCTGGAGATATAATCAAATCACGAATACCGAAATACCAGCAAATCAAGAATACCGGGATAGTAGCAAATCAGAGATCTGGATATATCATCAAATCGAGAATACCAGGATAGTAGCAAATCAGAGATCTGGAGATATCATCAAATCATGAATATAGAAATATCAGCAAATCAAGAATACTGAGATATCATCAAATCAAGAATACTGGGACAGCGTTGAATCAATAATACTGAGATATCACAGAATCGAGAATATCGAAACATCACAGAATCAAGGATATTGAAACATCACAGAATCGAGAATATTGGAACATCACAGAATCGAGAATATTGGAACATCATAGAATCAAGCATTGAAACATCACAGAATCAAGAATACTGAGATATCACAGAATCAAGTATTGAAACATCACATAATCAAGGATATTGACACATCACAGCATCGAGGGTACTGGAACATCCCAGAATCAAAGATATTGAAACATCACAGAATCACAGGTATACTGAAATATCGCCCACCCATATATGCTACGGAATTAGCACAGGCATGCTAGTGAAAATAAGCAAAGATAAGTTAAGATAAGTTAAGATAAGTTAACGTATCTTCTAATTCCGTAGCATTGTGGAAGCATGCATATATATAGCGAAAAAGAGCAAACATGCTTGTCATTTTCTAATTTCGTTTACATGAAATGGTTAGATTACTGTACAAACATAGCTTGTTGTATTCTTGCTGTATGTTTCGTGCTTATTGTAAAGAGAATAAATAAAAGCTCATTTACAGTTTGTTGGTACTTGTACTGGTGAATTTTTGAATCTTACGTACTAATCATTACTATTACTTTGTAATTACTCACCCCGTAAATAAGAACGTTCATGTATATATGTTTCTAATCATAATCATATGCTGCTTGTTATTTTCTTGTATATATTGTATGCTCATGTTCATATGCTCTCCATATGGGTGGTAATAAAGAATAAAATCTAAAAAAAAAATCTATTTTTCCTGACTGGGTGATACTTCAGTATACCTGCGATGCTGTGATATTTCAGTATACCTGTAATTCTGTGATGTTGCAATATCTTTAAAACAATATCTTTGTTTTCAATATCTTTGATTCTGGGATGTTCCAGTACCCTCGATTCTGTGATGTGTCAATATCCTTGATTATGTGATGTTTCAATACTTGATTCTGTGATATCTCAGTATTCTTGATTCTGTAATGTTTCAATACTTGATTCTATGATGTTCCAATATTCTCGATTCTGTGATGTTCCAGTATTCTCGATTCTGTGAGGTTTCAATATCTTTGATTCTGTGATGTTTCAATATCCTTGATTCTGTTCCGATATTCTCGATTCTGTGATATCTCAGTATTATTGATTCAACGCTGTCCCAGTATTCTTGATTTGATGATATCTCAGTATTCTTGATTTGCTGATATTTCTGTATTCATGATTTGGTGATATCTCCAGATCTCTGATTTGCTACTATCCTGGTATTCTCGATTTGATGATATCTCCAGATCTCTGATTTGCTACTATCCCGGTGTTCTTGATTTGATGATATCTCCAGATCTCTGATTTGCTGCTATTTCAGTATTCATGATTTGATGATATCTCAGTATTCTTGATTCGATGCTGTTTAAGTATTCTTAATTTGCTGCTATTCCAGTATTCATGATTTGATGATATCTCGAGATATCTGATTTGATGATATCTCAGTATTCTTGATTTGATGATATCTCAATATCTCTGATTTGCTGCTATCTCAATATTTTTGATTTGATGATATCTCGAGATCTCTGATTTAATGATATCTCAGTATTCTTGATTTGATGATATCTCTTTGATGATATCTCAATATCTCTGATTTGCTGCTATCTCAATATTTTTGATTTGATGATATCTCGAGATCTCTGATTTGATGATATCTCAGTATTCTTGATTTGATGATATCTCAATATTTCTGATTTGATGATATCTCGAGATCTCTGATTTGATGATATCTCGAGATCTTTGATTTAATGATATCCCAGTATTCTCGATTTGATGATATCTCAATATTTCTGATTTGATGATATACCGAGATCCCTGATTTGATGATATCTCGAGATCTCTGATTTGATGATATCCCGAGATCTCTGATTTGATGATATCTCAGTATTCTTGATTTGAGGATATTTCAATATTTCTGATTTGATGATATCTCGAGATCTCTGATTTGATGATATCCCGAGATCTCTGATTTGATATCTCAATATTTCTGATTTGATGATATCTCGAGATCTCTGATTTGATGATATCTCGAGATCTCTAATTTGATGATATACCAATATCCCTGATTTGATGATATCTAAATATTTCTGATTTGATGATATCCCGAGATCTCTGATTTGATATCTCAATATTTCTGATTTGATGATATCTCGAGATCTCTGATTTGATGATATCTCGAGATCTCTAATTTGATGATATACCAATATCCCTGATTTGATGATATCTAAATATTTCTGATTTGATGATATCCCGAGATCTCTGATTTGATGATATCTCGAGATCTCTGATTTGATGATATCTCAATATTTCTGATTTGATGATATCTCGAGATCTCTGATTTGATGATAGCCCCAGATCTCTGATTTGATGATATCCCAGTATTCTCGATTTGATGATATCTCAATATTTCTGATTTGATGATCTCCCGAGATCCCTGATTTGATGATATCCCAGTATCTCCGACTTGATGATATCCCAATATCCCTGATTTGATGATATCTCGAGATCCCTGATTTGATGATATCTCAATATTTCTGATTTGATGATATCTCCAGATCTCTGATTTGATGATATCTCGAGTTCTCTGATTTGATGATATCCCGAGATTTCTGATTTGATTATATCTCAGTACCTCCGATTTGATGATATCCCGAGATCTCCGATTTGATGATATCCCGAGATCTCTGATTTGGCGACATCCCGAGATCTCTGATTTGATGATATCCAAGTATCTCCGATATGATGATATCCCAATATCCCTGATTTGATGATATCCCAGAGTTCTTGATTTGATGATATCTCAATATTTCTGATTGGATGATATCCCGAGATCTCTGATTTGATGATATCTCGAGATGTCTGATTTGATGATATCTCAGAATTCTCGATTTGATGATATCTCAGTATTTCTGATTTGCTGCTATCTCAATATTTCTGATTTGATGATATCTCGAGATCTCTGATTGATGATGTTCCGGTATTCTTGATTCTGCGATATCTCAATATTCTTGATTCTATGATATCTCAGTATTCTTGATTCTTGATTCTGCGATGTCTCAGCATTCTTGACTTGATGCTGTTCCAGTATTCTTGATTCTGCGACATCCCAGCATGCTTTATTCTATGATATGCCAGTATTCTTCATTCGATGCTACATTAATAGTCTTGATCCGATGCTACTTCGGTAGTCTTGATTCTATGACGGATTCCGTGCTATCTCAATATCTCTGATTTGATGATATCTCAGTATCTCTGATTTGCCGCTATTTCAGTATTCATGGTATGCTGCTATTTCAGGATCTCTGATTTGATGATATCCCAGCATCCCTGATTTGCTGCTATTCCAGTATCTCTGATTTGCTGCTATTTCAGTATCTCTGATTTGGTGATATCTCAGTATCTTTGATTTGCTGCTATTTCAGTATTCATGGTTTGCTACTATTCCAGTATCTCTGATTTGATGATATCCCAGCATCCCTGATTTGATGATATCCCAGTATCTCTGATTTGATGATATCCCAGCATCCCTGATTTGCTGCTATTCCAGTATCACTGATTTGATGATATCCCAGCATCCTTGATTTGATGATATCTCAGTATCTCTGATTCGATGATATCTCAGTATTCTTGATTTGATGATATCTCAGTATTCTTGATTTGATGCTGTTCCAGTATTCTTGATTATGTAAAATCCCAGCATGCTCGATTTGATGACATGGCAGTATTCTTGATTTGATGATATCTCTAGTTTGCCGCAAGTTCAGTATTCTTGATTTGATGATATCTCAGTATTCTTGATTTGATGATATCTCAGTATTCTTGATTTGATGCTGTTCCAGTATTCTTGATTATGTAACATCCCAGCATGCTCGATTTGATGACATGGCAGTATTCTTGATTTGATGATATCTCTAGTTTGCCGCAAGTTCAGTATTCTTGATTTGATGATATCTCAGTATTCTTGATTTGATGATATCCCAGTATTCTTGATTATGTGATATCCCCGTATTCTTGATTTGACGATATACCAGTATTTTTGATATGCTGCTATTTCAGTATTCTTGATTTGCTGCTATATCCGTATTCTTGGTTTGATGATATCTCGGTATTCTTGATTTGATGATATCTCAGTATTCTTGATTTGTTACTGTTTCAGTATACATGATTTTCTGCTATTTCAGTATTCTAGATTTGATGCTGTTCCGGTATTCTTGATTCTATGAAATCTCAATATTCTTGATTCTATGAAATCTCAGTATTCTGTGATAATTCAGCATTCTTGATTTGATACTGTTTCAGTATGCTTGATTTGATGATATCTCAATAACTCTGGTTTGCTACAAGTTCAGTATTCTTGATTTGATGATATCTCAGTATTCTTGATTCTGTGATATCTCAGTATTCTTGATTCTGTGATTTCTCGGTATGCTTTATTCGATGATATCTCAAGATCTCTGGTTTGGTGATATCTCAATATCTCTGGTTTGATACAAGTTCAGTATTCTTGATTTGATGATATCTCAGTATTCTTGATTCTGTGATATCTCAGTATTCCTGATTCGATGCTGTTTCAGTATTCTTGACTCTGTGATGTCTCGGTATTCTTGATTTGATGCTATTTCAGCATCCCTGATATTTCGATATCTCTGACTGGGTGATATTTCAATACGTAGCTCCACAAACATTAACAGAACCCCATTTTGAGTGCCATGATCGAGTATGATATGTATAGTGATGATGAGTATGATTGCTTTGCTCCTTCTGATTTTGTTTAACTGCTGAGACTAGACCCGGAGTTGATGCCGTTTCGGATCGTGATGACGACTATCTTGTTCCGTCAGACTTTGTTTGACGGCAAAATATTTGTTGTTGTTTTTTGACGGGTTTTTATGATTGAGTAGTATAGATAGTGAGGGTATCAGTATAGTTTTTTTCAAAAAAGTATGAAAAAACTGCTACAATATGCAAGAGTTCCCCCTTCCACTCCTTTTTTCTTTCAAAACGTCTGTATTACAAATGAGAAAATCGGGTCGAGTCCCCACTTCCACTCTTTTTTTTCAAAACGTCTGTATAACAAATGAGAAAATCGGGTAGGGTCCCCCCTTCCACTTTTTGTTTGTTCAAAAACGTCTTTTTTATCAAATTATGATAGAGTCCCCCCTTATATATTTTAGTGATTTTCCTGTTTTCGCGAGAGGGAAACTGTGCTGGTACCCCCACTTCTTATACTACTTGTGACTGGTGTGGTGGTGTCAGTATAATGTGACTGGTGTGATGGTGTCAGTATATTTTATTGTTGTGGTGGTGTCAGTGTAATGTGTCTCGTGTGGTGGTGTCAGTATAATGTGACTAGTGTGATGGTGTCAGTATAATGTGACGGGTGTGGTGGTGTCCGTATAATATGACTGGTGTGGTGGGGTCATCCTGGTGTCAGTTTAATTTGACTAGTGTGGTGGTGTCAGTATAATGCGACTAGTGTGGTGGTGTCAGTATAATGTGACTAGTGTGATGGTGTCCGTATAATGTGACTCGTGTGGCGGTGTCAGTATAATGTGACGGGTGTGGTGGTGTCAGTATAATGTGAGTGATGTCTGTATTATGTGACTGGTGTGGTTGGGTCAGTATTATGTTACTGGTGTGGCGGGGTCAGCCTGGTGTCAGTATAATGTGACGGATGTGGTGGTGTCAGTATTATGTGACTGGTGTGGTGGGGTCAGCCTGGTGTCAGTATTATGTGACTGGTGTGGCGGGGTCAGTATTATGTGACTGGTGTGGTGGTGTCAGTGTAATGTGACTGGTGTGATGGTGTCAGTATAATGTGACTGGTGTGGTGGTGTCAGTATACTGTAACTAGTGTGGTGGTGTCAGTATAATGTGACTGGTGTGGTGGTGTCGATGTAATGTGACTGGTGTGGTGTTGTCGATGTAATGTGACTGGTGTGGTGGTGTCAGTATAATGTGACTGGTGTGGCGGGTTCAGCCTGGTGTCAGTATACTGTTACTAGTGTGGTGGTGTCAGTATAATGTGGCTGGTGTGGTTGGGTCAGTATTATGTGACTGGTGTGGCGGGGTCAGCCTGGTGTCAATATAATGTGACGGGTGTGGTGGTGTCAGTATAATGTGACTAGTGTGGTGGTGTCAGTATAATGTGACTGGTGTGGTGGGGTCAGCCTGGTGTCAGTATTATGTGACTGGTGTGGCGGGGTCAGTATTATGTGACTGGTGTGGTGGTGTCAGTATAATGTGACTAGTGTGGTGGTGTCCGTATAGTGTGACTGGTGTGGTGGGGTCATCCTGGTGTCAGTGTAATGTGACTGGTGTGGTGGTGACAGTATAATGTGACTGGTGTGGTGGTGTCAGTATATGTGACTGGTGTGGTTGGGTCAGTATAATGCGACTGGTGTGGTGGTGTCAGTATAATGCGACTGGTGTGGTGGTGTCAGTATAATGTGACTGGTGTGGTGGTGTCAGTATAATGTGACTGGTGTGGTGGTATGACTGGTGTGGTGGTGTGACTGGTGTGGTGTGATGTGGTGTGGTGTGACTGGTGTGGTGGTGTGGTGGTGTGGTGGTGTGACTGGTGTGGTGGTGTGACTGGTGTGGTGATGTGGTTGGGTGACTGGTGTGGTGGTGTGACTGGTGTGGTGGTATGGCGTGGTATTCAACTTAAGTTGAGCAATGAGCTCACATCGTCGTGATATGACTGAACTATTGTGGAAAAAGGGACGTCAAATCCCATACATACATGCACGCACGCACACACGTGCACGCACGCACACACATCGCGCAAACACGACGTACACGCATATGCAGACTTTACGTATATCAAACTTGGCCATAGTGAGTTTTACTTTATTCAAGTTTATGTCTGCAGGATGCGCATTACCACCGTTTGGTGTTGAGTTGAATTGAATTGTGTTTAAGGCGCACCAACACATACAAGTTTATATGGCGCCTTACAGGAATGAACATGCCAGGCTCATCCTCCATTTACATCGAGATAGAATATGGAGAATGGGCCCAGAACCTTCTCAACTGCAGATTTTTTGCAGACACTCTATTTACGCTGGAGCCACGTTTATGTTTTTTCTGCCACTACTCTAGTGATTTGAGCGAGATGGCACCTGAAACAATGCAGGGAGAAACAATACAGGGAGAAACAATGCAGGGTGAAACAATGCAGGGGTCATGATGACCTTTAATGAGATGAACAAATGATAAAATTAACATGAACTGGGGGTGGGGGGATTGGGCGTCTACCCCTCTGCCTACCCGTTTGATGTTGAACTCTTTATGATGCTTGTGGGTGAAACACAAGGTTTGTTCTTTCCATTTGAAGTTCTAAAGATTTATTGTGTATCTTGATCAAACATGGCATGTGTCACGTTTGGATAAGTAATGCCTTCGGGTAGAGGTCTGTCGTGAAGGTACATGTTTATACACCAGTGTATTTATTCAAAGTTAATTCTGGTCAGCATAATGAGAAAACGCAAACACGTTTTTATATTTTATTAAAAAGGTCCATCTTTATATAACTAACGCTAGTACATCAATGTACATGGTATCACATACATTATACCATAACACAGAATATGTTTTCATAAGTTTCGCTGCTAATGCATATAACACAGACAAACGATATGTAAATGGACGTTATAAAAAAAACATAGCTGCTAGCATATTCCCCCTCCCCCCACCCCCACCCAATTAATAACACTCAATCAGAAAGCTAAAAGCAAAACACAAAAATCGTATAAAAACACATTGTGTTATTTTCCCATTATTATTTGCCTCCATATTGACAGGACTTGTCTGTGCCGGTCCTCATCATGGAATGTTAACATGTCGCATATTGATGATTTGCTGTAACTTAAAGTATGGACAATGCAGCTGGGTAATTTTCATATAAAAAAATATCTTTCCTCTTGAAAATCACCAGGAGCTGTCATAAGTCATGTAAGATATATGGAGTTTGTTTACTAAACAAGTCCTAATTTGTACGCATAGATTCGGAAGTTGGAAAATGTCCATTAAAACCTATGAATAAACTTGTTATATATACTACAACAAAATAAAATACAAATAGGTAGTTTTACCTCTGACACTTATAATAGCCGTTTTCAGCAATAAAACAGGGATAACGTTTTACAAAATGGACTATCTTTAGCATATTCCCATCACATACAACACTCAAACAGAAAGCTAAAAGCAAAGATTTAATACAAATCGTATAAAAACAGCATGTTGTTCTTCTTTTTTTCCCCTGTATTAATTGACCGCACAATCACATAAACTCCCACAATGTGACCGCATAATCACATAAACTCCCACAATGTGACCACACAATCACATAAACTCCCACAATGTGACCGCACAATCACATAAACTCCCACAATGTGACCGCACAATCACACAAAACTCCCACAATCACATAAACTCCCACAATGTGACCGCACAATCACATAAACTCCCACAATGACATGCATATTGTTCCGTATAATATATTATATTAAAGCATACAACACTGTACGTACAAAACAATGGTTCTTAATAAACCACAACATGTAAACGAAAATAAAAAACATTAAACAGATCTTTTGTTTTTTCAGATTTGTAAAAACTGTTTAGCAAAAGCAAGATATACATACATATGAACAAATGTGCACACTGTTCGTGTCAAGATGTATACATTTCCAAGACAATATTTGAAGTTAAAAAAAAAATATATTGCATATAAAATGTTGTAGACCTCAATACAGTTGGTGTTACGTGTATACACTGCCATAGATGAATTGAATTGAATTGGATTTTATAGTCGCACCGACAGCTAAGGTCATATGGTGACTTTCCAGCTTCCTTTGGTGGAGGAAGACCCCAGGTGCCCCTCCGGGCAATTTTCGTGCACGGGCGGGCACCTGGGTAGAACCACCGACGTTCCGCAAGCCAGCTGGATAGCTTCCTCACATAAAAATTCCCAGGCCCCTGAGGGAACCTGCCATAGATGAATACGAGTGAAAGATAAAATGTATAAAATACACCGGCGAATTACACCTATATATGTAAACCGTTTTACTTTTAAATTGCATACTTTTTATCATAAGACTTAATAATAAACCGATAGGTAACTTCTTATCTAGCCAAAATATCACGTGGCACCTTTACTTTTCCTCTTTCAAATAGTCATTGATTTTGATGCAAATGCATTTAAAAAATATAATTAATGTATATATGGCATATATGTATTAATTGGTCTTAATTTTTAAAATAACAACAGGTCAATGACCTTGAAGCTCTACTGATAGGGTTTTAATAGCTAGATCAGCATTCCTGTGAAGTTTGTCAAGTAGCTTCAGAGGAGTAGTCGCTACAAGTGTTTTCTATATAACTCTATGCAAACAAAGATGGCCACTGGCAACCATGTTTAACGTCGAATCAAAACGATTTTCGACAAGGACCATCATAGCATGCTTATCATTTTAGAAAAAGTCCCATATCAATATCATTTATAGTTTTCAAGAAGTAGTCGCTACAAACTTGTTTTTTAAAAATCTATTTTAGGTTTGGCGGCCATCTTGGATTTCACATCAACATGTGTTTTTGCTAGGATCAACTAGACTTCATAGGCAAGATTTCTGTAAGAAAATCCATCCAGTAGTTTCAGAGGAGTAGTCGCTACAAAAAAAAAATACAGACGGAAGGACGACGGACACCGCACCACGGCAAAAGCTCGGCTGTTCTTTGATCAGTAGAGCTAAAAAAAAAAAAAACTTCGAAAAGTAAAAAAAATAATATATCTACTTGTGTCTTGTCCCTTAAAGTACAACAGCAATTTTCCATTGAAGTTCTTTTTGTTCAAATATTCAAGTAATGAAAATACCATAGTTAGAAAGAGAAATAAAAGTGACAAGTTTTGTGTGTGGTAAGTTTCGACATGAATGAAACATGTATGCCTAAAACTATGATATGTGTTGAAGTCAGGCAGTATTTCATGAAATCTCAGCACTGTGCCACGTGCAATTTTGATAATGTTCAGTTCCTATCAATTTGTTATTAGATCTGTGTTTTAGTAAGCTTACAGATGAGCAATCTGTAAATAAGTATTTTAACTCCACCCATTCTGAATGCAAACAATTAAATCCAATGTTTTCGGAATTGTCTATCTTTGATCATTGTTCCATTAGAGCTTAAGCGTTTTTTTAAACAATGTATGCAAATGGGTCGGGCCACAAGTTCTGACAAGCGTTTATATCAGTATCACGCATTCATGTTCCTTGTGTAATTTAAATGTTTATGGTCCCTCGGTACGAATTTCAGAGTTCATATCTCTATGAGTTTTTGCCCCAGAGCATGATGATCCGTATAACTTCTCTAATGGCTTTCTACGACTCGCAAGCACGCACGCATACACGCATACACACACACACACACACACGCACGCACACACACACACTTGTATTTTTAGGTTTTCTCCAATATAAAAACATCGTCCTTTTCATCAATCTTTATCTGCCGTGACCGTAACTGCGGGGGTGTTCAGAAGCGATTTCGCTTCAGGTTTATTTTGCATCGCCGTTTCTGAAATATAATAATAGATGATCTACCTTGGTAACTTACATTGTGCATGGATGATCTACCTTGGTAACTTAAATCATGCATGGATGATATACCTTGGTAACTTACATCATGCATGGATGATCTACCTTGGTAACTTACATCATGCATGGATGATCTACCTTGGTAACTTACATCATGCATGGATGATCTACCTTGGTAACTTACATCATGCATGGATGATATACCTTGGTAACTTACATCATGCATGGATGATCTACCTTGGTAACTTACATCATGCATGGATGATATAACTTGGTAACTTACATCATGCATGGATGATCTACCTTGGTAACTTAAATCATGCATGGATGATCTACCTTGGTAACTTAAATCATGCATGGATGATCTACCTTGGTAACTTACATCATGCATGGATGATATACCTTGGTAACTTACATCATGCATGGATGATCTACCTTGGTAACTTACATCATGCATGGATGATATAACTTGGTAACTTACATCATGCATGGATGATCTACCTTGGTAACTTAAATCATGCATGGATGATCTACCTTGGTAACTTAAATCATGCATGGATGATATACCTTGGTAACTTACATCGTGCATGGATGATAAACCTTGGTAACTTAAATCGTGCATGGATGATATACCTTGGTAACTTAAATAGTGCAGGGATGATCTACCTTGGTAACTTACATCGTGCATGGATGATATACATTGGTAACTTACATCGTGCATGGATGATCTACCTTGGTAACATACATCGTGCATGGATGATCTACCTTGGTAACTTACATCGTGCATGGATGATCTACCTTGGTAACTAACATCGTGCATGGATGATATACCTTGGTAACTTATATCGTGCATGGATGATCTACCTTGGTAACTTACATCGTGCATGGATGATATACCTTGGTAACTAACATCGTGCATGGATGATCTACCTTGGTAACTTACATCGTGCATGGATGATCTACCTTGGTAACTTACATCATGCATGGATGATCTACCTTGGTAACTTAAATCATGCATGGATGATCTACCATGGTAACTTACATCATGCATGGATGATCTTGGTAACTTACATCATGCATGGATGATCTACCTTGGTAACTTTCATCATGCATGGATGATATACCTTGGTAACTTACATCATGCATGGATGATCTACCTTGGTAACTTAAATCATGCATGGATGATATACCTTGGTAACTTACATCGTGCAGGGATGATATACCTTGGTAACTTACATCGTGCATGGATGATATACCTTGGTAACTTACATCGTGCATGGATGATCTACCTTGGTAACTTACATCGTGTATGGATGATATACCTTGGTAACTTACATCGTGCATGGATGATCTACCTTGGTAACTTACATCGTGCATGGATGATCTACCTTGGTAACTTACATAGTGCATGGATGATCTACCTTGGTAACTAACATCGTTCATGGATGATCTACCTTGGTAACTTACATCGTGCATGAATGATCTACCTTGGTAACTTACATCGTGTATGGATGATCTACCTTGGTAACTTACATCGTGTATGGATGATCTACCTAGGTAACTTACATCGTGCATGGATGATCTACCTAGGTAACTAACATCGTGCATGGGTGATCTACCTTGGTAACTTACATCGTGCATGGATGATATACCTTGGTAACTAACATCGTGTATGGATGATCTACCTTGGTAACTTACATAGTGCAGGGATGATCTACCTTGGTAACTTACATCGTTTATGCATGATCTACCTTGGTAACTTACATCGTGCAGGGATGATCTACCTTGGTAACTAAATACCTTGGTAACTTACATAGCGGGGGCTGACCTACCTTGGTAACTCACATCGCGCAGGGTTGATCTACTTTGGTAACACATTGCACGGGGCGGATACTACTCTACGCTACATGGTGCAATGGGCGGATCTAACCCACGCTACATGGTGCTAATGGACAGTGGTATGCACCTTACGTTATAGTGGTACGTACACTGAAGTGCACCTAACTTTATGGTGTTACCAGGGTTCCGGAAATACGTTTTCCCGACGCCCCGGGCAAGTGGATTTTGGGTGCGGGCAAATGACTTTCGCAACTCTGATTGCCCGCCACTTGCCCGACTGGACGTTTCCATTCTAGACCAAATCTAGTGGCAAACTAGTCTAATCAGAATTTGATAATTGAACAAAACTGACCGCTGCTTTACGCCGGGAGTAATTGTTAATAAGATCAAAGAACTTTCGCATTTCACACATTTGAAAACAACACAGTAGATAACAATTTATCCTGACACGACTGTCAGGCCTGTGTCGATCGTCCAATGAAATCGCGGCAATCATGTCCGTGACCTTCCAACCATAAACATAGAGCTCTTCTAGCAGAAACTTTTCAAAATAATCTCTGAACGTCATTTGGACCTTTCACCAATCAAATACAGAAAACTCTTTCTTAATTTACTAATTTAAACAGTACCATATACTGAAGTGTACCTAACTTTATCGTGGTACCGTACACTGAAGTGTACATAACTTTATGGTGGTACCATACACTGGTGTACCTAACGTTATGATGGTACCATACACTGAAGTGCACCTAACTTTATGGTGGTACCATACACTGAAGTGCACCTAACTTTATGGTGGTACCGTACACTGAAGTGCACCTAACTTTATAGTGGTATCGTACACTGAAGTGCACCTAACTTTATGGTGGTACCGCACACTGAAGTATACCTAACTTTATAGTGGTAACGGACAGTGAAGTGCACCTTACTGTATGTTGCTAATGTCCAGTGAATGTTGGTATCGTACAGTCTATCTATACATATATGTTTTATAATGGTACGGTACTGTATATTTCACCTACCTGTCTTCTTTTCATACCGTACACCCATCTCAACGTCCTTACTTGTGCCCTCTTTATTAGGATTCATCTTCTTCTTAAATCCTCCAACTGTCAAAAACATATCAAATGAAATATGTACTCGCAAAACACAACCTAAATAAATTATACGATTGCAAGAGTTGCTTCCCATGTTATCATTGTTTAAATATTCACAGTGGAGTCGTGTCTGGACTATATTTTTTTTCCGAACGTATTATCTCATCAAAGACACTCATACGAACCACTGAGGGAATCCCGGTCCCCTATCTAAATGCCATGGACGACCACTGTCTGCCCATTCGAGACGACACACTGTCTGCCTTTCCCCAATCCCCTGTATAATACTTTCCAATCCATCTGTCCCTCTTTCACCGAACCCCTATTTAACCTTCTATGAAAGGAACTAAATAAACTGTCTTTTGTTCAAATCCTTTTCCATGTTTAATATTGTATATTAATGTATATATTATTGTACTTTTTTATATATAAGAATAGCTTACATTTACCCTTCTTGCCCTTCCTCACCATTCCCCTGACTACCTCATTGTCGTGGACCCTATGTCAACCCCATCTCCCTGACACCCAGATCACCTTGGTATCATTAACTTAATGCCAAAATAGCAAGCGCTGAAACGTTAACCCTTAGCCATATCAACAGTTCAGCATTAAGACACAAGAAACTCACCTTTAGCCATATCAACAGTTCAGCATTAAGACACAAGAAACTCACATTTAGCCATATTAACAGTCCAGTGTAAAGACACAAGAAACTCACCTTTAGCCGTATCAACAGTTCAGCGTTAAGACACAAGAAACTCACCTTTAGCCATACCAACAGTTCAGCGTTAAGACACGAGAAACTCACCTTTAGCCATACCAACAGTTCAGCGTTAAGACACAAGAAACTCACCTTTAGCCATACCAACAGTTCAGCGTTAAGACACGAGAAACTTACCTTTAGCCATACCAACAGTTCAGCGTTAAGACACAATAAACTCACCTTTAGCCATACCAACAGTTCAGCGTTAAGACACAAGAAACTCACCTTTAGCCATACCAATAGTTCAGCGTTAAGACACGAGAAACTCACATTTAGCCATACCAAGAGTTCAGCGTTAAGACACAAGAAACTCACATTTAGCCATACCAACAGTTCAGCGTTAAGACACAAGAAACTCACCTTTAGCCATACCAACAGTTCAGCGTTAAGACACGAGAAACTCACCTTTAGCCATACCAACAGTTCAGCGTTAAGACACAAGAAACTCACCTTTAGCCATACCAACAGTTCAGCGTTAAGACACAAGAAACTCACCTTTAGCCATACCAATAGTTCAGCGGTAAGACACGAGAAACTCACATTTAGTCATACCAACAGTTCAGCATTAAGACACAAGAAACTCACCTTTAGCCATACCAACAGTTCAGCGTTAAGACACAAGAAACTCACCTTTAGCCATACCAACAGTTCAGTGGTAAGACACAAGAAACTCACCTTTAGCCATACCAACAGTTCAGTGGTAAGACACAAGAAACTCACCTTTAGCCATACCAACAGTTCAGCATTAAGACACAAGAAACTCACCATTATCCATACCAACAGTTCAGCGGTAAGACAAGAAACTCATCTTTTGGCATACCAACAGTTCAGCGGTAAGACACAAGAAACTCACCTTTTGGCATACCAACAGTTCTGTGATAAGACACAAGAAACTCACCTTCTGGCATACCAACAGTTTAGCGTTAAGACACAAGAAACTCACCTTTAGCCATACCAACAGTTCAGCGTTAAGACACAAGAAACTCACATTTTTGGCATACCAACAGTTCTGTGATAAGACACAAGAAACTCACCTTCTGGCATACCAACAGTTTCGCGTTAAGACACAAGAAACTCACATTTAGCCATACAAACAGTTTAGCGTTAAGACACGAGAATCTCATCTTTTGGCATACCAACAGTTCAGCGTTAAGACACAAGAAACTCACCTTTAGCCATACAAACAGTTCAGCGTTAAGACACAAGAAACTCACCTTCTGGCATACCAACAGTTCAGCGTTAAGGCACAAGAAACTCACCTTTAGCCATACCAACAGTTCAGCGGTAAGACACAAGAAACTCACCTTTTGGCATACCAACAGTTCTGTGATAAGACACAAGAAACTCACCATTATCCATACCAACAGTTTAGCGTTAAGACACAAGAAACTCACCTTTAGCCATACAAACAGTTTAGCGGTAAGCGTTAAGATACAAGAAACTCACCTTTTGGCATACCAACAGTTCTGTGATAAGACACAAGAAACTCACCTTCTGGCATACCAACAGTTTAGCGTTAAGACACAAGAAACTCACCTTTTGGCATACCAACAGTTTAGCGGTAAGCGTTAAGACACAAGAAACTCACCTTTTGGCATACCGACAGTTCAGCATTAAGACACAAGAAACTCACCTTTAGCCATACCAACATTTCAGCGGTAAGACACAAGAAACTCACCTTTTGGCATACCAACAGTTCAGCGGTAAGACACAAGAAACTCACCTTTTGGCATACCAACAGTTTAGCGGTAAGACACAAGAAACTCACCTTTTGGCATACCAACAGTTTAGCATTAAGACACAAGAAACTCACCTTTAATCATACCAACAGTTCAGCGGTAAGACACAAGAAACTCACCTTTTGGCATACCAACAGTTCAGCAGTAAGACACAATAAACTCACCTTTTGGCATACCAACAGTTTAGCGGTAAGCATGAAGACACAAGAAACTCACCTTTTGGCATACCAACAGTTCAGCGTTAAGACACAAGAAACACACCTTTAGCCATACCAACATTTCAGCAGTAAGACACAAGAAACTCACCTTTTGGCATACCAACAGTTCAGCGGTAAGACACAAGAAACTCACCTTTAGCCATACCAACAGTTCAGCGGTAAGACACAATAAACTCACCTTTTGGCATACCAACACTCCTGTTGGGTCCCCTGTTAGGGCTGTGTCTGGTGTAACACCAGGCCAGCAGAAGCACGACCAGGAATATACAGGCCAGTCCCACTCCAAGGCAGATGCCAGCAATATAGTTCGATCTTACAGTGTCCTCAAACTCGGCGCCGTAGTGGTAACCTGATAGGTTAATAAGGGTAATTTGTTTTGTTGGTATTTAAGGTAAATTTTCAAACATTTTAGCCTGGTGTTCATCGTGTATGAATCGAATTTTCATTTACAAGTGAAGCTGCCAGTGGAATTCGAACCCATAGTGTTGGGAGACAAGAAGGTTTCAAACGCAGCGTCGTTATCCTTTCGACCACGAAGGTACTTTATAATAAGGTTAATAATTAAAAGTGAGCAATTAAACGTGAGCAATTAAACGTGAGCAATTCAATGTTTTAGAAAGTTATAGTCAATAATGGAAAGTATTCCATTAGAAAAACGCTTATACGTTATGAAGAAAGTTTAAAGTATGTAAAATATGGTGATCCCTTATTGAGTACATATATACTAATTTATGTACTTATGTGGGTCTCGATTAGGGTTCTGATTGTTTGTTTCTGAGAGTTCCCTGTGTACAATACCATGCACAATATATATTGCGAATTCGCCTTTCATTTTCAAATGGCAAAACGTACTTAGTTCCGGCCATATGTATATTTTGTGTTTTGCCATTCAAAAATTACCTTTAACGTTTTTGACTGCTTCTTCAAACGGTATATTTTTCATACTACCACGTGCTCCACATTTGTTATACACCTCTAAAGAAAATGTGTAGCCCGGGTTCTTCTCATCAAACATGTAAGAGATGTCCTGTTTCAACGTCACAGTCATACTGTCAGTGTCGTCTTCCGTGCAAAATGGCGTCTTCAGAACAGAGTTGGTGTCAAACGTCTGAAAATGAATATAAGCAAAATACTCTACTGATCTGTTTAAATAAACCAGTACTTCCAACCACCTGCGTGGAAGACTAGCTGCTAAGGAGCCTAATGAACGGACCGTATTTTGTGTTGTTTTGTTTTGTTTCGTGTGTTGGTATGTGTTTGCTTTAGTTAATAGTCACCGAAATCCTCCACTGCCGTAAAACGCTTTTTTCCCCTTACGAGGACCATCCTATAATTATATTTGTATTTCTATTTTTACATCCGGTTAAAGCACTCCGCTCAGCAAAGTCGCAATGACCATTTTATATAGGCTCTTATTTCCTCAACTTCAAGTTTGATCAGAGTTTCTGAGGGGCTCAAACGTGTAAACATGATACTTACCTAACATAACCTTAGTCCTAGCATAGTCCATAAGTATTGCCCACGTAACAAAGAATGTAGGGATAGTGATTTAGAAAAGAAGGGAGGTAATAAACACTCTTTACCTGAATTGCTGAATGTGACCACCTTGGTTGGAATATTTAGTAATCTAATCCTCTAAATGTATCAATGTATAAATCATGAAGAGTGTTGAGCTAATGGGGACTAAATGAAAACCCTTAACCAGAGTCAACAAAGTGCCAGGTCGGTGACGCTGACCTACCTTTAGTGAGAATGTATATAGTGCCCATCTAGATGGGAGTGACGTTGGAAGAGTAAGCTATTGGTGACTTAGAAACTGAGTTCATCAAAACCTTAACCAGAATAAACTTTATGTAACAAATCAGTCAACATGCCTTTTTCATGTCGGAGTGCATACGACCATTATAGCTGTATCTGTGTAGCAGTTGGAATAGGCATACATATATCGGCGACTTAGAAGTGGTGCTAGTGAAAGCAAAATCAATGAAGTATATAAAACATGTCAATGTCCTTCGCGGTTAATTACTTTTAGTAAGAATATAT
Organism: Cyrtodaria siliqua; assembly: GCA_037043455.1. Lineage (NCBI taxonomy): Eukaryota > Metazoa > Mollusca > Bivalvia > Adapedonta > Hiatellidae > Cyrtodaria > Cyrtodaria siliqua. The sequence continues at coordinate 5,573 of JAWPHD010015135.1, read as the reverse complement.
AAAATTCATCTAAATGTACCTGTGTTTTCAGGTTTGAAAATAGTAGAGTTAGACTTGGAAACGGAGCTAATGAAAAACTTAATCAAGTTTGGGCAGACAAGGGTATCGGGGCAGACAAGGGTATCAGGGAAGTCAAGGGTATCGGGGCAGACAAGGGTATCGGGACAGACAAGGGTATCAGGGAAGTCAAGGGTATCGGGGCAGACAAGGGTATCGGAGCAGACAATGGTATCGGGGCAGACAAGGGTATCGAAGCAGACAAGAGTATCGGGACAGACAAGGGTATCGGGGCAGACAAGGGTATCGCTTCATGACCCCTCCACTATCGAGTTGCGGGTCATAACACTTAACTGCTTCCATTTGGACATACCTCTCTTCCCCCTTCAAAGCTGACCTCTAAGGAAACCTTGGCATCTTTGAATTCTGCGTATGGATTCATATGGAAGCACAAGCCGTGGCAGTTGTTGACCGTTGAAGCAAGGAAGTTAAAGGTACAATCTTCCACCGGTGAATCGCCGGCACCGACAATCACAAACTCCTCCAAGACTGGTACATGATACTGCTTCGCACACGTCATCATGTTAACGGGGAGTACAGCTGGAATAAGATTAGACAATTTCTTTTAAAATTAAAACAGGGTGTTTGTATCACTTTCTTGAAAACGAACACATCTCAATTAATGTATAATCACGGATTGTTTAATATCTAAAGCGTCTAAAACTTTTTTCTGAATCCTTTTCATGTGTTTAAAAGATAATTATCTGGTGATTTGGGTACTCCGTGGCCCGGTTAGCTCAGTTTGTAGAGCCCTCGTCCTGTAAACGAGGGTCCGGATTCAAGCCCCGTTCCTGCCGCACTTATCCCCCTAGTTATACCTCGTTGGCGAAGAGGATAATTCGGTGAACGCGGGCTAGCGGCACCGGGGTCTTAAGAGACCGAAGAGCTGGGTCAACTCTTAAAAGTTAAAGCCTTAAGGGAGAGGAGTGTGGCGATATTGGGTACCCGATGACCCGGTTAGCTCAGCTGGTAGGGCACTCGTGCTGTAAGCGAGGTTCCGGGTTCGAGCCCCGTACCGGCCGCACTTCCCCATTGATTTACTTCAATTCAAAACATGCATAATGAGTTTCTAAACGTAATAGAAAAAGGGGTTAGGGGAAGTTATGTATCTTAGTTGTGTGGGCCTTGACGCCCAAACATTTTTATTAAAATTGTTTAATATATGACATTATTAAATGGCGTTAAGTTATACATTGCGTCATCGAAGATAAAACTAACGTGTAATATTATGACTATACTCACTTGAGTTACACGATACAGCCGCCATGAATAACGCCATTACGGACAAAACTAGTGCCACACGTGTCATGACTGCTTCTGCAAATACAAAAGCGTATGTGACAAACTGAAGTGATAATTATTTTAATATGCAGCTTTTCCGCTACAATGTATTGGCTTCCATTCATTACAAACTTGTACAGTGTACGAGGCACCATTGCAATACTAATAATTTGAACTCTTGACAACGTTTACCGTAGTATATTATACATTACTCAACGTTTGCTACGCACCGAAACCGTTACACCTTATTTTTGAACCCAGATGAAAACTGTATGTTGTAGGGTGACATGCAAAAAACATACTGTTATTTTTTTCTCTAATAAATTGTTGACAAAAAAATAACGGATTTCACATCAATTAATTGTGAAATGTTGATGCTAAGCAAACTTTGAGTAGTATACATTGGTGATATAGACTCTATTCAAAGTAAACGCCATGAAGAAGGTTGGAAACAAACAAGAGGTCAATGATCTTAAAGCTCTACTGGTAAGTTTTGATAGCTAGATCAGCATTCCTGTGAAGTTTCATGAAAATCTGTCAAGTAGTTTCAGAGTAGTCGTTACAAGATAGATAACTCTATGTAAACAAAGATGGACGCTGGCAACAACGTTTAATGTCAAATCAAAATAATGTTCAACAAGGACCAACAGCATGTCATGCTGATCATTTTAAAAAAGTCCCATATCAATAACACTTACAGTTTTCAAGAAGTAGTCGCTACAAATTTGTTTTTTTTTTAAATCTATTTTTAGCCATGGCGGCCATCTTGAACTTCAAGCCTACCTGAACTTTGGCTAGGATCAACTACACATCAAGAGCAACATTTCTGTTAAGTTTCAGGAAAATCTGTCAAGTAGTTTCTGAGGAGTAGTCGCAACAACTGTTTACTACATAACTCTATGTAAACAAAGATGGCCGCTGACAGCCATGTTTAACGTCGAATCAAAACGGTTTTCGACAAGGACCAAGATCATGTCATGCTCATCATTTTAAAAAAAAATCCCATACCAATATTACTTATAGTTTTCAAGAAGTAGTCGCTACAAACTTGTTGTTATAACTCTGTGACCGTGGCGGCAATCTTGAATTTCCGGCCGACCTGAAATTTTGCTAGGATCAATTAGACATCAAAGAGCAACATTTCTGTGAAGTTTCATGAAAATCCGTTAAGTAGTTTCAGAGAAGTAGTCGCTACAACTTTTTACTATATAACTCTATGTAAACAAAGATGGCCGCTGGCAGCCATGTTTAACGTCGAATCAAAACGATTTTTGACAAGGACCAACATCAAGTCATGTTGATCATTTTAGAAAAAGTCCCATATCAATATCGCTAATAGTTTTCAAGAAGTAGTCGCTACAAACTTTTTTTAGCCGTGGCGGCCATCTTGGATTTCACATCAACGTGAATTTTTGCTAGGATCAACTAGACACCATGGGCAATATTCCTGTAAAGTTTCATGAAAATCCCTATAGTAGTTTCAGAGGAGTATTCGCCGCAAAAAAAGTTTACGGACAGACAGACAGACGGACGGACGACGGACACCGCACCACGGCTTAAGCTCTGCTGATCTTTGAGCAGTAGAGCTAAAAACTAAAGGTAGTAGCAAAATATTTATAGCAGGTTTTGATATAGGTCTGTCTAATCATGTGCAATAAACCTTTATTTACATCTAAATATATAAACAACAAGAGCTGTCGGAGAACAGCGCAGCTCGACTATTCCATTTTTCAGAGAATAACAAATTATATAGCTAGTATATACCATCAGAAAACAAGGCTAAAACAATGTGGGGTGGGGTGTGGTTAGGGGATGGGGCTGGTATAGAAACTTGGGCCGATATGAGCTGATATCTGGCAATTTTTATTGTGGCCTCATTTCATTTTTTTTATTGATATTTCATCTATGTATCTAAAAAAAATCTGAATCTGAAAAAATCGAGTTTCGAGTGGGGCGGGGAGAGGCAGGGGGTGTGGGGGGAGGGGCAACATATATGTGTAAGAAGCTATGTGTAAGAATTGACCAAAACAACACAGAAATATGGAAAAATAAAATAAAAATATTCCAGTTTCGAGTGGGTGGGCGGTGGAGGGGAGGCGGCTCGGTGGCGAAACATATCTATGTGTAAGAACTAACCAAAACAACACAGAAATATGTAAAAAAAAATAAAAAAAAATCAAGTTTTGAGTGGGGGTTGGGGTGGGGGCCAGGCAGGGGGTGGGGGATGAGGGCAACATATTTGTGTAAGAAGCTATGTAAGAATTGACCAAAACAATATGTAAAAAAAAAAATAAATAAAAATATTCCAGTTTCGAGTGGGGGTGGGGTGGGGTATTGGTGGAAGGGGAGTGGGCAACATAGCTATGTGTAAGAATTGACAAAAACAACACAGAAATATGTAAAAAAAAAAAAAAAAATAATCGACTTTTGAGTGGGGGGAGTGGGGGGAGGGGCAACATATATGTGTAAGAAGCTATGTGTAAGAATTGACCAAAACAACACGGAATATTTTTAAAACGAATCCAGTTTCGAGTTGGTGGTGGGGGTGGGTGGCACATAGCTATGTGTAAGAATTGAACAAAACAACAAAACAACACAGAAATAGGTAAAAAAAAACATATATCAAGTTTTGAGGGGTGGGGTGGGTTGGGCGGGGGTTGGGTGTGGTGTGGGGTGGGGTGGGGTGGGATGGGGTGGGGTGCGGGCGGGGCGGGGCTGGGCGGGGGCGGGGCGGGGCGGGGTGGGGTGGGGCGGGGTGGGGTGGGGTTGGGTGGAGACGTGGGGATGGGGTGGGGCAACATATATGTGTAAGAAGCTATGTAAGAATTTACGAAAACACAGAAATATGTAAAAAATAAATAAAAATATTCCAGGTACGAGTGGTGGGGGTGGGGGGGGGGGGAACGTGAGGCGGGGGAGTGGAGGCGGAGGGGGCAACATATGTAAAAATTGACAAAAACAACACATAAATATGTAAAAAGAAATAAAAGTTGGGGGAGGCGGGATGGGGGGCGAGGGGGCAACATCTATGTGTAAGAAGCTATGTGTAAGAATTGACTAAAACAACACAAACATATTTTTTTTTAAAAATGGGTGTGGACGGGGGGGGGGGGGGGGGGGGGGTGGAGAATGGTGGAGGGAGTGGGGCGGTGGGTGGAGGAGGGACCCCATGCCCCAATATGGGTGAAGTATGAATAGGATGCATAATGCTATAAGAAATCCCAAACCAAAATTATAGATATACTGAAAGGAAAAAGAAACGCAGGGTGCGTATTTCCGCTATATATTGTATAATATGCTACTGCTAATCGAATGGTACAGGGCGACATTAGGTGAGCAAACTTAGGCTTTAAATGTTGCAATCACTTAACATTAAATACAGTACTGAACTGGCTCAATTTTTCAAAGAGGAACTTCAGCATTTATGTTTCTTTTTTTTACAAGACATCTTTGGATTTCCTTGGAATATATATGGAATTAAGTGTGCAGTATATGCAATATATAGCGGAATACGCACCCTGCGTTTCTTTTTCCTTTCAGTATAAATACATGCTTACATGCAAACCTAGATCTGCCTTTATTGCACATTTCATGGGCCATCACAATTTGGGTTCCATGGGAGCCCAGAATTTGCAGAATACAAAATTACTTATGCAACCCTTTACAACATACTATAAGGAAACCAATTCCCAAATTTAGTTCTGCTAGGACAAGAAATGTAAGAGATATAGACCTATAAACAAAGCTTACACGCAAAATTTGATGTGAATTGGGCTCCATGGGAGCCCAGGGGTTACAGGAACCAAAACTTCTTAAGCAGCCCTTAAGATAATGATATAAGGAAGCTCATGGCCAAATTTGGTTGTGCTAGGGTAACAAATGCAAGAGATTTAGACTTGTAAACACAGCTTACACGCAAAATTTGATGTGAAATGGGACACATTTTATGGGCTATCGTAATTTGGGTTCCATATGAGCCCATGGGTTACAGGAACCAAAATTGCTTATGCAGCCCTTAAGATAATGCTATAAGGAAGCCCATTGCCAAATTTAGTTGTGCTAGGATAAGAAATGTAAGAGATATATACTTGTAACAACAGCTTACACGCAAACCTTGATGTGGGACGCCGACGCCGGGGTGATTACATAAGCTCTCTTATTCTTCGAATAGTCGAGCTAATAAAAAATGTCGGATTTACCAATACATGTATCAATAAATGTAATTCACAATTCAT
>JAWPHD010015134.1:0-57049 GCA_037043455.1 Cyrtodaria siliqua | reverse complement strand
ATGTGATGATATGTCTACTTGAAGCAGCGAACTCAATGGTTTCTTTATAGTGCTGCCACACTGGAATACCACCCGTAGTAGACATGATACCCCAGTCACATTATTCTGACACTGGTCAATCAGTCGTAGCACTACCCATTATTTGCTCGTCAGGCAAGGGTTCCATTTTTAAAGTATCTGGGGACTCGAACCCACGACCTCCCGAATGCAAGGCAGACGCTCTAACCAGTACACCACAATGCTTCGGTCAAATTTCAATTCGTTCCCAGACAGGACAGATATGGCATGGAATGAACTTCGAACGGCTATCTAGTCATGATCCAGTCTGGATCGACATTGGCTGAATCACCAACCGTCATAAAAGCTGCTACTGCATCAGTGTATGTAAGCTATATATACATAAACCGTGATGCACGCGTATACTTTTTTGCCGAACAACATGTAATTACGGTTTGTCATTACGAAAAATGTATATATATGATTTAACCTTTTTTTTTATTTGAATATACGTCTAATATACGTCTTGTTTTCAACGTGTGTTAAATTGATTCATACGTATTGTCTAATCATTATGATGATGTATGTTTGAGAAAAGTACAATGATTTTAAAACATAGGAATTTGTTGTTTCCTACTTGACATTTAATAAATGGTGGTCCATTTTCAGAATATTAGTTCAATATTTAGTTGAGTATGTCTGGGGGTGGAGGACACCGGGTTCGACGTTTTCAATCAATATATTCTGAAAATGCACCAAATTCATCAAATGCTATGTAGAAAAGACGTTGGTTTGTTTCACTGTTCTTGACGTTTAGCACTAGCTGTGCTCAAGATACTTATTAGTTTCTACATCTATATTTTAAGAAACTGAGTGTCCTATTTTACCCTAATGTTTCTGTCGGTGGTAGAAAAACAAAAATAGTAAAACGATAGGACAGAGAAAAGCATAGATCGATTGAAGCAGAAGACAGGTAAAGTTTCCAAACCGTGTTTTCATCACCTTAAAATTTAAACTACTCCGTAGCATCAGACCAAACCGGATGACCGGTTACAGGTACACTGGCATAGGAACGTTTCATTTATATGGGGGTCCAGTGGAAACCTCAAACTTTGTTAAAAGTAACAAAAACAAAAGTGAAGCACCAATAGTGGCGCGAAAGCCGGATTGCGAATTTAACATATTAAGTGAAAAATCTGTGTGAAAAGGGGGGTAGTCCAGGTAAAATACATGACATAGTTAGGGTTATTTTCATATAACATTTGTAATGATGTTAAACAAGTGTCAAGTTTCAAAGCTTTTCGACAATACATTTTTGAGAAATGATGAAAAAACAAAAACTTTAACGAAAACTTCAAAACTCGTAGACGGACGGACGGATAAACGGACAGACACATGGAAATCGCCGAACTGCAAGCCTGGATTTGCTACGCAATCCAGCCAAAAATAAAAAATACAAATTCTGTACATTATGGTGGAGTCTAAACCCGACAAATTTGCTATTATTTCGGGCGATTGTTTAAGCTAAAGGGTTTTCAGCTATGTGAGTGAGTAATTTTAACAAAATGTAAATACATTATATATAATTATATAATTGGAACTGGCAATTTTAGTGGTAAATAAAAAATTCCTATCTATCTGTCTACATCCTGCATTAGCCTGCCGTGTTGCTGGGACAGCAAAAAAAAAAAAGAAATCTCAAATATAACTTCAGTAGTTTCAGAATGTCTTAATTTCGGTTTGCCCAACTCATTAAAACCATTTTTGGATAAAAGGTCGAAGCGCCCCAAAATATGCAACATAGGGTAAAAATACCTTTTGAACTTCCCCTACCCAAACACGCCAGTCAGATTATTGGGATCTCGGGAAGGAGGCTGTTCCTACCCCTGTCAGTGTGAGTAACATCTTGGGCCTAACCATCGTTTAGTCACTCTAGACCTGGTGTTGTTCTAAATACTAGTAGTTATATTTTTTCATAATGGACCATAATGTTACTGTGCGGTAAAAACAGATGCGATGACAGAGTGGTTAGCTTACTTGCCTCTGGATATAGAAGTCTGGGGTTCGACTCCCGGAGGTTCACGTCTCGAGAATTGATAACGCACTCCCTTAGATCTAGAACTATTCGTGTACGATAGTTAAAGTTACTGTGAAAGTATGTCATTCTTCCCTACTGATTTAAAGCCGTTGGTCTCCTGTGCAGGGAGAGACATACCATATTCAGGTTAAAAATCTCGCTGAACTTCTGTGGTTATCATAAAAAAGCCTGCAGGTAAACTCATCCACAGAAACGAAACTGTGATAATCATAAGTATGTGTATAATACGTCAATAGAATTGAAAGAAAGAAAGAAAGAAAAAAGAAACAAAGAAAGATGGATCGGTAATAAGCACCTTGCTCACTAATTGTTTTCTAACAGACCATAATGTGACGACATACGATGATGACGTAAATCCATGACGTCTTGTCATTGTATTATAATTTCCGTAACATTTCCGGAAATTGTCAGATTGTTCGGGTTTGACACGAATGAACACGGAATAACCTCGTCGATTTCCGTCAATGGCTTACAATAGTAGACGACCGAATACGGAAATCTGCGAAGAATTCCGATTGCATTTATGGCTTTACGGGAAAATAAACAAATGAAAGATAGTTTTTAACCAAATCATTTGTTTATCCTCATCGGTTAGCAAGACATATACATTTCTGCGACACGAAATATACTTTTATTAAATTGTGAAATGTGTTGACGAATTTTCGCCAATGAACAACGCGCAAGGTAACACTTTGGGCTATGCTTCCGGTTAATGGCCGTTTTGGCGACATTGGTAAAAATGCAATTTCATTGTCATTTTTGGAAGGGTTCGAGAAAGGTTTTTAATGTTTTTTTCACCTCATTCTGCTTGGAAACCACCATTCTTAATGATTTCTACGAATGCTTATCTTGTTAATTTAGTAACGAAATATGCTTCTTTACGGTTGAAGTCGCCCATAAACTGCCGTAAATGACCCAAGACTTTTCAAAAGGATGGATGGGTATGTTTACTTTTCGCCTGCATGATACCATAGGAGCTCGCTTGCGCTCGCGTGGCTTCGCGACGCGAGCTGCGCTCGCTATAACACAAAGACTTAATCCCCTCCCCCCCCAGATATAACACAAAGACTTAATTCAACCCCTCCCCCCCCCCCCCAACCCACCCCCCTACACACCGCCCAAACTTAAACAAAAAGGTTAACGTAACGCATATTTTGGAGAAAGTAGGTCATAGTGACCTAGTTTTCAGTGGGTATGGTCAGTGCTTGATGAGAGGACTTTCCTGATATATCGTTTTGTTTTCAAAGACTAAATCATGTTTGGAGATCTCTTAGAATATGGAAAATTTACAAGTATTTTACCTCTTTTGAGAACAGCTGTGACGAAAATCTTGTCGATCCCTATCTTTGTCTTAACAGTGTCTATATATGGTTGTGGAGTTGCTGGCTGAATTGTGAATGACGATTTAGCCTTAACACTGACAGTTGACCAATCAATAACGTTTGTCCATATCTTTTTGTCAAGGAACTGTGGATCTGGTAAAAACAAAGGACCACCTCCATCGCGTCGTAAATCTAATTCGTGCTGGAGTATCTGTGGTTTTAGCAACTCATGTGCGCTTGCTAAAACTGAAATATAATTTAAAAAGTTCAGATGCAGAAGTCTTTTCACAATTATATCAACCATTTAAATGTTAAATAAGTGGCATTTAAAAAGAATACATACAATATGTGGATTTAGAACAAGCCTACATGTCAAATGATAACTGGATGCTATCATTTAACTTTAGGCCCGAACAGCTTGCCTTATACAACTTCAAATACATATCCTTGTATTCATAAACATACATAATTAGTTCAGTAGTTTTGTCGTCTTTATTTGTATATTTCTAAAACGTTTGAAACGAAAATAGAAAATAAGCTGACATGTTACCATGTCATAACTGAAAGGAAGCGCTGGATGCATTCTATCTTTAATATGCAGATACAATCAGAAGAGACTGTTTTCTTTTCCTTTCCTCTTAAATATAATGTGCAACTCTCATTTGCATTATCCACAAAACCTATGGTGCATGATTCGAATTAGGTTCGCCACACGCCATTTATACACTTTGACAATCAAATTTCATCCCATTATTTCAATTAGTAACCAAAGTGATAAACCAGACATAAACATGCATGACCTTGACCCATGAACTTCACCTTAACCGTTTAATTTGGGAATATACACAGTCGCCGTATTTTATGATACAGTATATGTTATTGACGTGTATGGAGACCTATTACTTGAAACGAATTCTTTTGGTGGAGTCACGCCAAAATAATGAGTTCCAAGTAATATTTCTCCATATACATTCAGTAACCTTTTTATTGAATACTTTCATCTTGTTTCTGTTAATATTATATAGACATATTGTCTACCATACATTTTCAAAGAATTCGTGTTATTTCCGCATTTTTTGTTGTTGTTTATTTTTGTTCTTCGCGGTTCCGTGGGGTTGGATACTCTTCAAAAACATGGAAGCGCCCACGATAGAAACTACTCACGTATTCTAAACGTTTTAATACTGAATTAAGTCTTCTGCGGCATTGTTTTGTGATAAAATCAAATCTATAGGACTTATTGTTGACGGTGTTTGTATACATTTACTTCGAGAGGATTTCTTATCGTCATGTTCACGTTTTTAACCGATAAAGTGACTGTACTTCTAACAAGGACGCGGAATTATAAGTGTTCAGAACAAATGTCATTTCCAATATCGACGTGCCGCAGCAGGCAATTGAACCACGTACCTCTTGCTTTCTGGATAAGTATGCTCACCATTACACACCATACCTATATATATTTGAAATAGAATATTTGAATGTGTGAAATAAAAACGTTGTATGTAGTCGCCTATCTATGAAATATCCAAAGTTGGAGCTCAGTAGGGTTAAAGAGCTACGTCATAATATAATGTCATGATTGCCATTCAAATTTCAGATGGCGTGGTGGTGTAATGGTGAGCATACTTGCCTGGAAAGCATGAGATCAGTGGTTCAATTCCCGGCTACGGCCCGCCAATATTTGAAATGACAATAGTTTTGAATATTAATTCCGTGTCCTTGTTAGACGCAATAGAGTACTTGTGCTAAACAAAAGAAGTCGAACAAAAAGACCCAGGTCATCTTCATGGAATAATCAATAAAAGCGTGCGACTCTGTAACCTTATAAACAGCGTCTGGGTATCTTTAAACTGGTACCAATAGATTGCCATTGATTGTTTGAGTATAACATTTTAACAATTTGATGGGTGATATACACCTTTCTTAATTCATTGTATGTCTCTGGGAGTGGATTTTTCACTGACAACGACTCTTGCTCTTGCTGTTTCAGAGAAGAATATATGTAAAACTGTGATACCAGGTGCGGGGTCAAATTTATAATTCCCACGGCTCATTTTTGAACAAACTTTGTAGAGGACTGTTAGCTAATGCGACATACAGTTTATGAGAGCTCTTTAGAGAAGAATACTTGTCAAGCGTTTCCTTGTATAAGTCTAAGAAACAGTAAAGTCGAGTAAACATGTGACACCTCTTTATACAATTTAAGACCCCTGGGCCAGGCTATCTTTTAGCCTGGGGACTTTATTTGAACTAACTTGATAATCTAGTATCTATCAATACTTTCTGAGCAAACTGTCGAAATCTGTTCCGCGGTTCTGGAGAATAAGGTTTTAATAAACTTCAAACTAATTGTCTAAGGATCATCAGTGTTAAGTTTGGTAAAAGTCGAAGAAATAGTTTTTGAGAAGTCATTTACAGCAACACCGGTTGGATAGACGACGGACGGATAATGGATGAAGAGTAATCCCAATAGTTCACCTCTGAACTTATGGCTGGGGGTGGGGGGAAGGGCGGGGGGGACCTAAAACAACACAGAATACTACAAGTACCGGTGCAACAACAGTTTTTATTTCTGTCTCAAATAATTGAGAACGCAATATATGCACAGGTGAACATTTTATGAAGCTGTGTGTGTTCTCTCATACTATATACATACATGTGGCACAATTGGTTCCTCCAAATCCCTCAGCACATGTACATGTCTCGTACAGCATGTCTTCTTCACCGCAAGTTCCAGGATAACATAGGGCGCCGGATCTCCATGAGCACGCCCCTAATTTGATATATAATTGAAATTTAGAAGCAAAGTACGGGACATCATCAAACAAATAATAAAACAGTTGACAACATGGGTATCGCATTGGACCGGTCAGTGACAAAAAGGTCGCGTTAATTTTTGCGGAATAGCAATTTTGTTAATGACCTTCATAAATGGAATCAGTAGTTTAGTATCTCGCTTCCGTCGCATAATATTTGCGCCCAAGCGTCATTGCCTATGCGATGATAATGTGATATATACCGAAAGGAAAAAGAAACGCGACACGGGAATTTCTGCTATATATTGTATATACTACACCCTTAATTCCATATATATTCCAAGGAAATCCCAAGATGTTTTGTAAAAAAAAAGAGTTGCAGTTAGTTAGAGAATGGATACAACTGTGATGTTGTAGACGTTTGAAGCACAGTACACGTTGTAACAAGAAATTCATAAATGTTGAAGTTCCTCTTTAAAATATTCAGCCAGTTCAGTATTACACTGGAACATATACTGTATATCCCCAATAGAAACTATGGTTTATTATACCGTTGAACTGCATACATACGTTTACATTTCGATGGATCCACATGATGAGTATATGCATACGACCCTTTTTTGTTATAAACTACCTCTCCATCACACCTGTCACATGTGCTGCTATCTCCGTCACTACATCTGGGAATGTCGCAGTCGGTGATTGCTTTACAGGCTGTCAATTAAAGACACAATATTCATAGAGTAATGTTGCACACCGATACTGAGAACGCATCAACAAGTGGACTGGCTGTAATATGGTTTATATTATGTACCTAATTAAGTATCATAGAGCTATGACGCGGTCTATATAGGTAATTAAGTATCATAGAGCTATGACGTGGTCTATATAGGTAATTAAGTATCATAGAGCTATGACGCGGTCTATATAGGTAATTAAGTATCATAGAGCTATGACGTGGTCTATATAAGTAATTAAGTATCATAGAGCTATGACGTGGTCTATATAAGTAATTAAGTATCATAGAGCTATGACGTGGTCTATATAAGTAATTAAGTATCATAGAGCTATGACGTGGTCTATATAAGTAATTAAGTATCATAGAGCTATGTCGTGGTCTATATAGGTAATTAAGTATCATAGAGCTATGACGCGGTCTATATAGGTAATTAAGTATCATAGAGCTATGACGTGGTCTATATAAGTAATTAAGTATCATAGAGCTATGACGCGGTCTATATAGGTAATTAAGTATCATAGAGCTATGACGTGGTCTATATAAGTAATTAAGTATCATAGAGCTATGACGCGGTCTATATAGGTAATTAAGTATCATAGAGCTATGACGTGGTCTATATAGGTAATTAAGTATCATAGAGCTATGACGCGGTCTATATAGGTAATTAAGTACATAGAGCTATGACGCGGTCTATATAGGTAATTAAGTATCATAGAGCTATGACGTGGTCTATATAAGTAATTAAGTAACATAGAGCTATGACGTGGTCTATATAAGTAATTAAGTATCATAGAGCTATGACGTGGTCTATATAAGTAATTAAGTATCATAGAGCTATGACGTGGTCTATATAGGTAATTAAGTATCATAGAGCTATGACGTGGTCTATATAGGTAATTAAGTATCATAGAGCTATGACGCGGTCTATATAGGTAATTAAGTATCATAGAGCTATGACGCGGTCTATATAGGTAATTAAGTATCATAGAGCTATGACGTGGTCTATATAAGTAATTAAGTATCATAGAGCTATGACGTGGTCTATATAAGTAATTAAGTATCATAGAGCTATGACGTGGTCTATATAAGTAATTAAGTATCATAGAGCTATGACGCGGTCTATATAGGTAATTAAGTATCATAGAGCTATGACGTGGTCTATATAAGTAATTAAGTATCATAGAGCTATGACGCGGTCTATATAAGTAATTAAGTATCATAGAGCTATGACGTGGTCTAATTAAGTATCATAGAGCTATGACGCGGTCTATATAGGTAATTAAGTATCATAGAGCTATGACGTGGTCTATATAGGTAATTAAGTATCATAGAGCTATGACGCGGTCTATATAGGTAATTAAGTATCATAGAGCTATGACGCGGTCTATATAAGTAATTAAGTATCATAGAGCTATGACGTGGTCTATATAAGTAATTAAGTATCATAGAGCTATGACGTGGTCTATATAAGTAATTAAGTATCATAGAGCTATGACGTGGTCTATATAAGTAATTAAGTACCATAGAGCTATGACGCGGTCTATATAGGTAATTAAGTATCATAGAGCTATGACGTGGTCTATATAAGTAATTAAGTATCATAGAGCTATGACGCGGTCTATATAAGTAATTAAGTATCATAGAGCTATGACGCGGTCTATATAGGTAATTAAGTATCATAGAGCTATGACGCGGTCTATATAAGTAATTAAGTATCATAGAGCTATGACGTGGTCTATATAAGTAATTAAGTATCATAGAGCTATGACGTGGTCTATATAAGTAATTAAGTATCATAGAGCTATGACGCGGTCTATATAGGTAATTAAGTATCATAGAGCTATGACGTGGTCTATGTAAGTAATTAAGTATCATAGAGCTATGACGCGGTCTATATAGGTAATTAAGTATGCGGCACGACTCCATCCGCACGTTCCGCCATTGTTTCTGAGACATTGCGTAATGCCTGCATAAACAATTAACCGCCGCATTTCATTATAAATTGACTAAACCTTTAATGTCACACGCCCATGCATAAAACTCATCAAAGAGAAGTATATCACGCATATCTAGTCATGTTCTTGTAACGCCTGTCTATTTTTAGACATGTTTTTCTTGAGGTCTCGTTCCGTAATTGAAATTAGTTTTATACATGTAGGTGTGGTAATTCAGGTCTAGTTAATTGAAATATTGCGACTGTTTATTCGTGATAATGCATTGTGTGATGTCTTCAGAAACCTCGCCGTAAAGTGTGGACGGAGCCGTGCCGCATACCTAAATTAGTTTATTTTTATAATCAAAACCTAATATCTGACTGTCAAGACTTAACTACTTTATATTTTAGCAGTAGCAACATCAACAACAACTCAACCAAACGTGTTCTAGTCTTAGTACATGTGTGACAACAACATGACTATAAATTAAGACTGTGACAACAACATGACTATAAATTAAGACTGTGACAACAACATGACTATAAATTAAGACTGTGACAACAACATGACTATAAATTAACATATGAGTGTGCTATGAGTTAAAGAAAAACAAATAAACCTGATTTGTAATTCATC
Organism: Cyrtodaria siliqua; assembly: GCA_037043455.1. Lineage (NCBI taxonomy): Eukaryota > Metazoa > Mollusca > Bivalvia > Adapedonta > Hiatellidae > Cyrtodaria > Cyrtodaria siliqua. The sequence continues at coordinate 47,564 of JAWPHD010015134.1, read as the reverse complement.
AGGGTGGATACAAACTGACACGTTATTCAACAGAAAATATTGAGTATTTCAATTTGAATACAACGTTGATGAAAGTAGTCCATCTCCAGTTTCAGAAGTGAAGTCGGCAAGAAGCGATATTACCAAATAAGAGTGTAACACAGGTTTTTAAAGGATTTAATATCTCTAGACCCGATTTCCTCACATGCGAGAGGCATTTTGAAAGTTCTGCAATTGGCTCGATAAATTCGTGCATTCTTAGCTTATTTTAATAATTAACGCATGATCATCCTTCTATTGACTGACATTTGATTTGCACGTGCGCGTCATGGCGATTAAGTATTACGTCATGGCGATTAAGTATTATAGCGGACAATAGTAGGTGTGGTTTTCACTATTGATTGTAATTAGTGTGAACTTAAGACATGGCGAAGGAAGAGCAGAGTGTATACAAAATTCAGTCGTTCGCCACTGTATAGCGGACTTGGTTTATGGGAGTGCTGCTCTCTAATATGCTACAATAATTAGTGGTCGCAACGATTTAAGGTACTTCAGCAATTTGAATAGATGATATGCCAACTTCGGACAATGAAACATTTTCGATGCAATATGTATTTGTGTTTAATTTTAAACACAAATTAGGGCATCAAATCAAGTACTTTCATCTTTCATGTGTAAATAAACAAGCAAAATGTTAGAAGTTGGCGACGTCAACGCAAAGAATGTAAATGATATGCACGAAAAAGAATCAATCATAGGCATCCGGTTCAGATAGGGTAATTCCAACCCTCGGTATAATTGTTTTAATCGGAACCTCGGCAGAGCCTCGGTTCCGAGAAAAACTTATACCTCGTGTTGCAATTCCATATCTTCACCGGATACCTATGGACGATTCTTATAAGATACACAGTGGAGGAAATTTCTGACATGTGGCATTATTTCGAGGGACAGTGTTTATGACTTTAAAGAAAATACCTAGATTCAGGAAGATATGCACAAAATGGATATCCATTTGTTAACGCAAGCAAGGAAGGAGGAAAGCGTGAAAAAAACTAAGGAACTTATAAAAATGTATGCATATGGACAATGGGCGACTTTTTGAAATAGTAACTTGTGACGAAACTCATTCTTTGAACCCGTCTGCAAAGGGAATAACAACGTCTGGGTCGAGGCAAATGGGGAGACCCCACAACTAGCTCGGAGAACCAAGTCCTTAAAACGTGTTGTGTACGTAGTGGAATGGTAGCTCAGGTTCCTTTCCTTGAACAAACCACAGTCACAGGAAAGTACTACGCTGAAAAAGTTCTGCCAGCTATCGTTCGGCATTACACTGAGGTCCGTCCACGTACCGGGGTGCTCAAACCGAGGCTCCTCCATGATAACGCACCGTCGCACAAGCCGGTCATCTTACAGGATTATTTGGAGATTCAAGGAATTAAATTTCTGCCTCACCCTGCATTAACCGTGTGACTTTTGGTTAAATTCTCTTATCAAACAGTGTTTAAGAGGACTTCGGTTCGAGACGCGCGTAGCCATCGGTAGAGCGCTATTTTAATGTAGTACCAGTAACATATTTAAAAACGACTATAAAAAGGCATTTTCAGATTGGATAAGACGTCTGCGAAAATGTGTACAGGTAAGCGGTGAGTATTTCGAGGGCTTGGACAAGCTATTTATAACCAGGTAAGTGTTATATTTTTAAAGCGCAACCAGATGAAGAACTTTCAGAATGTCCTTAAGAACTTCTAAAGTCGTGTAGTATACAATTTCGATTTTCAATCAATTTGCATAAATATCGGTCGATAGAGGTGCACGTGCATGTGCTTAAAATAGTTCATCCGAAAATCAATCAATCAAAAGTGTTGTGTAGAAATTTTGGAATACGAAAATTTCATTACAAGAAAATGAAAAACAAAATACATATTTAACACGTTACAACGTATGTCCATGGGACACGGATGCCCGCATTAGTGCTAACAGTCGCAAGCAAATAAAACTTCAATGCAAATTAAGTCTGAAAAGTAGGTCAAGGTCATGCATACTGACCTACTTTTGTTAGGAACATACTGCTGTCATATAGCTGTGATATATATTTTTTTTATAGAAATTCAAATGTCAATGGGAACTCTGATAAAAGAAGTTTCAGTCCAAATTATGTAAGGTAACGTCCCGTCGCGTCGCGTACCGTCCATTACCCCATTGTGTCCTGTCCCGTCGCTTTTGTCCCGTCGCGTCGCATCTCGTAACAACTGTTTATAACTAGCATTTCTAAAACAGTTTTGAATGGGTTGTTCCCAAACTTCATATACTCATAACAACTGATGACCTTATGTCCCTATACATCACCCATTGTTGATTGCGTAATTTATTACAGAATTATGGGCCTTTTGTTTGCCTTAGAATAAAAAAGCGGGGATATTCATCATCTTCATAGAGGGTTCTAGTTTCATTTGGCGAGGATGACATGTGTGAAGTTTCATTGCAATCGGCACAAAACCCTAGAAAAAGGTGTGAACACAGGCTTATTTTCCGACATTCAAAGTGAAATAAATGGTAAAATAAGCTGCTGCCTAAGACCATAAACTAATGCTTCATGCAAAGTATTAAAGGTCTAAGCCCTGTAGTTTCGGAGATGTTTTTAAATTTTCGCCTATAACATATAATGCTCTGGACGGGTTAACCTTTACTCCAGAACCACCATTTCGATAAGCTTGAGAGAGCTAAATACATGCTTTCTACAAAATATTAGAACTAGCTCATGATATTTCCTGTAAAACACATTCATCTATAATGTGGCCGGACATACTTTGACACCAGGATCATCATTTGAATAAACTTGATAGCAAATCATTATCTAATGCCATATCCAAAATATTAGAACTGTAGTTCGTGTAGTTTCAGAAAAAAATATTTCTATATATAAATCTATGTAAAACGGTGACCCTCAAGTAGGACTAACTTTGACCACATGGTTATCATTTAAAAAAACTTGGTAGCAGACTTTTGAACTTATGCTGCATGAACAATATTAGAATAGTATTTCTTATGGTTCTGTAGAAGATCTTGAATATATATTGTCCTATATAACGCTATATAAATATGTGAGCCCAGGTTAAACATTTGAACACACTTGATAGAGGACGATACGCTTATGTCAGATACACTATATGAGAGCTCTATGCCATATGGTTTTAGAATAGAAGAATTGTCAAGTGTTTCCGTACATGTATGTCACGGTTATGGATATCTAACAGGTAGACTGATGTTGCATTGTCTGGCCGGCTAGCTCAGTCGGTAGAGCATCGGAACGGTAGTCCGAAGGTCCCGGGTTCTAGCCCCGGTCTGACTGCACATTTTTCTAGTCCTGTGACATTTGGCGCCCAACGGGGGACCGTGACTGAGTAAACTTCGAGAAACATGCAAATGATTCTCTGTACCCATGGAAATTCGAGGACGAATTTCAGTCTGTAGGGGGAGTGTGTTACGGTTATGGATATCTAACAGGTAGATTGATGTTGCATTGTCTGGCCGGTTAGCTCAGTCGGTAGAGCATCGGAACGGTAGTCCGAATGTCCCGGGTTCGAGCCCCGTTCTGGCTGCATATTTTTCTAGCCCTGTTACATGTCCACGTAAAACATGTGATCTATATAAATACAAACTTTGATCCCAATTCTTAACTTCGGGGATTTCATTTTTATCGCAGCTTGATAGTCTAGTGGTTGGTGATCATTAATTAAGAAAATTGCTGAAATATGTTCAACGGTTCTTGATAAGAAGGTGTTTTAACGTTTCAATAGTTTCAATAGTTTGTAGTAACGGCGGTCACCGTGTATGTCGCGTTGACCTAATTTAAACACGTTTTGAAGCATTGATCTATAAATCATCTATCTGAAGTTTGATCAAAATTGATCAAGCGGTTTCTGAAAGGAACACATAAAAATAAAAGAAAAGTAAACAACTCCAATATTTCTCCTCTGTGTTTTCGACAAATGAGATAAAGTGCGCATTTATGTTCAAAAACATCGCTTCAAATCAATAACATCAATACTTGTTCACAAATAAAAATAATAAAAGTATACCTTTGCATAGGCCATCGCTATTATCGGCGTAAAAACCTGTATTACAGTCAATACATGTGTTGGGTGCAACACACACCCCTCCACTGCACGTGGTGATTATACCGTCAACATGTTTAACGTATCCTTCATTGTACATGTTACAAGTTGACAGTCCTACTGTGCCATTGCATATTGCTAAAATATATATTATGAATGTTTAAAAGCAATTATAAACATCTAATAAACTTAAAGTTAGGAGAAAAATTTCATCAATAAATTAACGTTTGTTAAATTCAAATATGTCGTTTTTCGATTTCGAGCCGCATAAAATAAACTCTCTTAAAGTTTGTTCTATATGCTGGAATAAGGGTTTGTCTACCGATTGTGTCAACCATTGCTATTTTGTGTAAACGTTTACCGATTGTGTCAATCATTGCTATTTTGTGTAAACGTTTACCCTTCATTAATTAATCATTAACAAGACCTCGGTATGAGGGTGTCTCGTCCACCGCGGCAAACCGCCTATGAAATATTTTATTGTGCTTAAATGATGTACACCATAGACAACACTTCACATGACCAAGTATCAAACATAATCATAAGAAGTTAAGTTACTGAGGTTAAGTGGTTTAACCAGGGTGTAGGTATGGGGAAATAACGCAAAATAGTACCTTGACCTTGGTATTTTTTGTCGTTCAGCGAAGTCCACCAATGCCAACAATACATATATGACCAAGTATCAAAGACATAAAGTGAGGCAATCACATAAAGTTAACTGAGATTAAGTTACCTAACCGAGATGAAGTTACCTAACTAAGGTTAAGTTAGGGAAACTAACGCAAAATATGACCTTGGTATTTTTTGTCGTCCAGCGATGTTCACCAATGCCAACAATACATATGACCAAGTATCAAAGACATAAAGTTAGACAATCACATTAAGTTACCTAACCAAAGTTAAGTCTGGGGAAAATAACGCAAAATATGACACTGACCTTGGTAATTTTTGTCGTTCAGTGATGTCCACCAATGCCAAAAATACATATGACCAAGTATCAAACAAAGAAATTAAAGTTATCAAAAAAGGTTAACTGAGGTAAACTTACATAATCAAACTGATGTTTAGGGTAAATAACGCAAAACATGACCTTGACCTTGGTATCTTTTATCGTTCAGCGATGTCCACCAATGCCAACAATACATATGACCAAGTATCAACGACATAAAGTTAGGCAATCACATTAAGTTACCTAACCAAGGTTAAGTTACCTATCCAAGGTTAAGTTTGGGGAAAATAAACAAAATATGACCTTGACCTTGGTACTTTTTGTCGTTCAGTGATGTCCACCAATGCCAACAATACATATGACCAAGTATAAACAAAGAATTATCAGGAAAAGTTAACGGAGGTTAACTTTCCTAACCAAACTGATGTTTAGGGTAAATAACGCAAAACGTGACCTTGACCTTGGTATGTTTGTCATTCAGCGATGTCCATCAATGCCAACAATACATATGACCAAGTATCAAAGACATAAAATGAGGCAATCACATAAAGTTAACTGAGGTTAAGTTACCTAACCAAGGTTAAGTTACATTACCAAGGTTAAGTTTTGGAAAATAACGCAAACTATGACCTTGACCTTGGTAATTTTAGCATTACGTGATGTCTCTTGACCCAACAAAGCTGACAAAGTTTCAGAAAGATTCGTGCAGCGGTTGTTGAGATAAAGTTGATTTAAAATGTGGACGCCTCCGCCGCCTCCGCCGCCACCGCCGCCGAAAAGTGACTGCTATGTCTCGCTACCCACTATCGTGGGCGAGACAAAAATGCAACGTTGTATACTTCAACAGACGTAAACTTGAGAGTGTAGAAGTCTCCCTTGCTCAAGCTGTTAGCAAGAACATGTGAAAGTAGATTGTTAAATATATAAATCAAGATGAAATACGAACATGTGTAGCGCATGAATAGAGTATGTTCCAGTATGTGGATGTGTGCCTGTTGCTAGCACAGTTTGAATGTGGATGTGTGCATATTGCTAGCGCAGTTTGTATGTGGATGTTTGCATATTGCAGGCACAGTTTGTTTGTGGATGTGTTCATGTTGCAGGCACAGTTTATATGTGGATGTGTTCATGTTGCAGGCACAGTTTATATGTGGATGTATGCATGTTGCAGGCATAGTTTGTATCTGGATGTGTGCATGTTGCAGGCACAGTTTGTTTGTGGATATGTGTATGTTGCAGGCACACTTTGTATGTTGATATGTTTCTGTTGCAGGCACAGTTTGTATGTGGGTGTGTGCATTTTGCAGGCACAGTTTGTTTGTGGATGTGTGCATGTTGCAGGCACAGTCTGTATGAGGATGTGTCCATGTTGCAGGCACAGTTTGTTTGTGGATGTGTGCATGTTGCAGGTACAGTTTGTATGTGGATGTGTTTCTGTTGCATGCATTGGTTGTGGATAGGTACCTGTTGTAGGCACTGTTTGTGGATGTGTACCTGTTGCAGACACTGTTTGTTTGTGGGAACATATGTTCTACGCAAAGTAAGAATATGGACGATTCCGGAATTGCTCTGCGCAAAGTAAGAATTCTTAAAATGCGCAACGATTCCGGAATTGCGCAGGACTATTCCGGAATTGCGCAAGGGGTTAAATATATAAACCACGCATTAAGTGTCTCTGCACAATTTGAGAATATTTTGCGCAAAGTAAGAATTTGTGTTATGATGTGTATAGGAAGATGCTAATTTTAAACCTATTTATATTTCTTTTTAATATGCTTATTTTACTTCAGCCATCTGCGACGAACAGATAATTTACAGTTAAGTATCGCGTATGACTAACATAAACTTAATTATTTACAAAACAATTTGAAGTCCCTAACTTCAACAATACTTTCCAGGTTCCTAATATGTGGTAAGAAAATTCAATTGAACTATTTTTAATTATTTCAAACGAGGTTGCATGACAATGCACTTTATTAAAAGCACATTATTTGCCCATTTAATGACGTTTCGCCTACACAGGCTGTGAGTATGGTTAACGTTTCTGCTTATCAAAGAAAACTATGTAATACTACCTAATATGTCGGAATAATTAAGAAAGACGGTTCTATCATCACTCTTTCATTGGCTTTTTATGAAAAAAACAAGTTGGTATAGATATAATCAACGTGTTGCTGTCGTTTTAAAACGCGACTTTGACTTGCAACATTATTTAGATATCGATGAAGAGAAAACAATGAAAATAATTCTCGGCATATTTAGATTGTCTTCACACAACCTAGGAAGAGGAAACCAAGAAAATCATAGAAAAGAAAGAATAATGCAAACTTTAATATATGAATTTTATTGAAAACGCTCATTCGTCCTTTTTATAAACCACTTATTGCGTGTGTGACCTTTTCATGTGTTAATCTGATATAAAAAAAATTAGATTTAAGTGATAGTTTTAAACATGTAATCCTTTTTTTTCTTCAGTAAAACATGTTTTATAATATATGTTTTTATTGTGGAAATATCTGTTATAATTTAGGCCAGACCTTCGTTTCCCAAATGTTCTCCAAGAAGCGAAAACGGGGTTGGCTGGGGTATGAAATAAACCGTAATTTCGTTTAAAAAGGCCTGTATATTGAACAATTAATTGAACTTCTTTTCGCTTTATTATAGTTGTGTTTTATTCTTTAGCGTTGTTATAGGTTAACATTATAATAATTAATGATAATAATTTGCAAATATGTAAAAAAAAAAACACAACAAAAAAAACCCCGAATACACCGCGAACTAACAAAAATTAGCATTTCGAACTATAAATTTAATATTTCAAAATACGCATGTATTGTCGTCATTAAGTATGAAAAAAGCACACAACTTCTAATAGGATAAAATGTATTTAACATTTCTTCTATCTAATTAAATTATTTAACTTCCACCGATTCCAGTATGTTAGTATAAGTCAATAAATTATGGCGAAATAATTATATTTGATTTAAACATATTTCATTTCATTTTTTATTTCCTTTATTGTGATTGGCTAATTAAATAAAAGGGCGTATCTCACTGCATTTAAACAATATGATTGACCAACATGTCTCAGGGCCACAAGTAATAGGAAGCGTGCCGGAGCAGCGCGTGGACTCCTTCACACCTTTGAACAACATTACACACACACACTCTCTTAACAGTGTGAAGTTTGTTTAATTTGGTCCATTATATACCAGTCATATATAAATTGACAAAAGGACTGTTAATCGAACGTTGTATTAACTATTATTACATTACATGGTCATGCATTAATTCCTTTAAGCGACGGGGAAGCTTATATTAGTCAGTTTTACAATGTATATTTTCGACAATATAAACATACATAAAACATCTTTCATGAAACAAAAATCGATAACCTGTTTAAAATTATAAGTTAAATGTTTTAATTTTACAATATGCAGGTTTTTAAACCGAAATTAAGGTTTATTTCATACCCCGTGTTAGACCGGTTATGACAGTTAATTTCCGGCCACGTAATGATATTAATGTTGAATATAATCATGTTATGTTATTTCGAAATATATTTAAACATATTTAACACATTTCTCTCCCGAGGGAGATATTTCCCGTATCTCAAAAACACTGGTTATAGCTTTTCTATTTCCAGTATTTCCTATACAAATCACAGACAAATATGTAACATAGGGAAAGCTCACCCGAGGGGTCAGAATGGCAACCAGGGACGAGGCTCTTCCGAGTTCCTGGTTACAGTTCTGATCTCGAGGGTGAGATGAGATTTCCCTATCTAACGTGGATAACTCATGGTGGATTATTTTTCTCCCAGTGTAGCAGATGTGCTATATTTTGCAAAAAGATCGTAACTACAAGGCTATAATCATACAAGGTTGTAAGTGGTAGATACGACCTTAATATTTATAAACATTTGGGTCTTAACTAGTACATACGACCTTATTATGGTTAAGCGTGCATGTAAATGTACAACTGTTACGATGATATAATCTCGTTGTTTGTGTATATTTAACCTGTGTCATTATTTTGATGGTAATACAATCTCTTGCACCCAGATCTTTTCACAATGGGGCTTTCAAAATGCGCTAAAAGATATGCATTATTAACGTCGCTCTTCTAATTTAAAGCCAATTTACGAATTGAATAGTTATACATTTTTAAAAGATAGTCGCTAAATACAATGTAACGTTATAGACTACAGAGGGTATAGGACCATCTGTTAGTGTTTGTTCGTGATTGATTATTTTTCTTTTCATTAGTGAATACAACTCCCAGTTCTCTGTTATTAAATGTTATAATTGTTACAACAATTAATTTGAAACATAATTCGTGTCTCTATTTGTATGTTACGTTACCATTACTATTAAATTAAATTAATATATTTGTATGTTAAGAGACAATTATTATTTAATTAAATTTATAATAATAAGAGCATGTTTTTTTTATATCCGTTTGATTTAACCTTTAAAAATAGAACAATTTCTAATATATAATATTGCAATGTTGTCATCACACGCATGTTCCCATTTGCATTCTACATTTCGACCAACAGTGTAGCATGAACTAACAAACTTTTATAAGACACTTACAGCGGTTAAATAATCGCTTTTACCATATTTTAAAAAGTCTAACTGCCAGATACAACTTTTTTATGAACATCTTCCTTTCCGAATATTTAATAACATAAGGTCGTAAGTGCATTTTCTCAGATTACAAAGTCATTTTTTTTTTGAAATAACAAATACTTTGTTTTATGAGAAAGCAAACTACAGCTTATGTCATATGAGATTTTTCAGAGAATTCACACAGTTGTTACTGTCAGTCCGTTTTTTTCACTTTCCCGAAAACTATGATTTTTCACTTACGACGTTATAATTCTAGACAATCAATATAGAGATTATTTAAATGCTGGGATGGATTATAGGGAAATCCTTCAAGAGCGGTATAGACGTGTAGTTCTTTTCACGAACGAGCGTATGAGAGTGAGTGAAAAAACAAAACACGTCTACCATCGATTGAAGGATTTCCCAATAATCGATTCGGGCAGTTAACTAATCTATTTATTTAAGAAATAGAACATCGTTTTACACGGTTTGGAGTTTAATTGTAACTTATTGTTTACAATTGAACGACAAACCGTGATATATTATAGATAATTCACCGTAAACGATGTTCTATTTCTATTCTAATACCCCTAAAATGTGAAAATAACGCACACATCTGAAATCTTTCGCATTGCCTTGCTTATTCTCCTAACGTTGCAAAAATTAGAGTGATATATCGTTCAATATAACGAGTTAAACTAGGCTATATAGTGCGGGCATATTAGAATACATTTTAAGTCAGTTTACTGACGCCATCACTCAACGTCGCAACGTTAGTTATTATTGTGTTCTGAGTTAGTTATTAATTTAATATTTAGCGATTATGAATATTCTTGCATCCATCCACCGTGTAATACGCAGATCCCTGTGAGGTTGACGGGGTCTAAGATAACAACCACTGCAAACACACCATCACATGCAGAGGTAGGACCACCCCCACCCCACATTCATATTATTTTTTTTCATTTTTTACCATGCTCATTCAAGGTCATGAAACCGCGTCAAACGTGGAAACGTGGCTCCATCGTAAATGGCAGCAACTCTGCAGGTAAGAAGGTTCTAGGCCCTTTCTACATATTTTATCTTGATGTAAGTGGAGGACGAGCCTGGCATTTTCATTCATCTTAGGCGTCATATAACCTTTCATGTGTTGGTGCGCCTTAAAACCCAATTCAATTCAAAGTAAAACGTTGAAAGCCTTATCCCGAATGCAAGAAAAATACTTTCTATCCGGAATGTAAAACGCGGATATCCTAATCGGTATGTAAAAACACATGGGGTTGTCGGCTTAAAATAAACACACACATTTAAGTATTTGTATGCTCTTTTGTCAAACGCATTTAGCAAACTAAATCACAGTATGTTAGTGATTTTAACTATACGGACGTATATTTCAAAATAAAATTGTTTTAGCTTTACCTACTGACGTATGCATCATATTTTCTGGATTAAATAGCTATTTTACTTTAGAATTTCTTATAATAATATATTGCTGATATGTTGACTATTTGAACGAAGCAAACAAAAATCAAAGTGTATACTCGCAAATATGATTAACGAAAATATTCCTACTTTGTTTCATTTCCTACTTTGCGCACTGACGATAACGAACATATTCTTACTTTGTCCCAATTCCTACTTTGCGCACGGACTATTCCGGAATTGAACCGCGCATTTTGAGAATTCCGATAATGCCGCGCATTTTAAGAATTCTTACTTTGCGCAGAGCAATTCCGGAATTGTCCATATTCTTATTTTGCGCATAACATATATATGTTGCAGGCACTGTTTGTGGATGCGTGCCTATTGCGGGCACTGTTTGTTTGTGGATATATACATGTTGCAGGCACAGTTTGTGGATATGTGAATGTTGCAGGCACAGTTTGTTTGTGGATGTGTGCTTGTTGCTAGCACAGTTTGTTGATCTGTGCATGTTGCATGCACTGTTTGTGGATATGTGCATGTTGCAGGCACAGTTTGTGGATGTTTGTCCGTTGCAGGCACAGTTTGTTTGTGGATTTGTGCATGTTGCAGGCACAGTTTGTTTGTGGATGTGTGCTTGTTACTAGCACAGTTTGTTGATCTGTGCATGTTGCATGCACTGTTTGTGGATATGTGCATGTTGCAGGCACAGTTTGTTGGTGGATACATGTTGCAGGCACAGTATGTGGATGTGTGCATGTTGCAGGTACATTTTATTTGTGGATGCGTGCACGTTGCTAGCACAGTTTAAGGATGTGTGCCTGTTTGATTGTGGATATATACATGTTGCAGGCACTTATTGTGAATGCGTGCCTATTGCGGGCACTGTTTGTGGATATATACATGTTGCAGGCACAGTTTGTGGATATATGCAGGTTGCAGGCACAGTTTGTTTGTGGATGTGTGCTTGTTGCTAGCAGTTTGTTGATCTGTGCATGTTGCATGCACTGTTTGTGGATATGTGCATGTTGCAGGCACAGTTTCTTTGTGGATACATGTTGCAGGCACAGTTTGTGGATGTGTGCATGTTGCAGGTACACTTTATTTGTGGATGCGTGCATGTTGACTGCACAGTTTAATGGGGCCTTTACACAGGATGGCGACCTTTGTGCCTCCCGTGTGCGACCATAAAATTTGCCAGGTCGTCGTTGGAGGCTCAAAGGAGGCAGAATGGTTGCCTAGGTCGTTCAAAGGTGGTACACAGGAGGTTCAGACATCGCCATGGACGCCATGGTCGCCGTGAATTTTTGAATATGTTCAAAACAGTCGCACAAAGGTCGCCGAGGAGGTTGGTTGCTGAAAGGTGGCTCAAAGGAGGCAGAAGGGAGGCACAAGCATTACCGTGGTTGCAGAATGGAGGCACAGTTGTCGCACAATGGTCGCCAGGTAATAGATACGTTTGGCTGCAAATTTTTCCGTCAATCTGGGCGATGCTTCTGCCTCCCTTGTGCCTCCCTTGTGCCTCCTTTGGACGACCAATAGCGTGCATTGAACGATGACTGTGGCGACCGCTGTGCCTCCATTCGGCGACCACGGCAACCCTTGAGCCACCATCTGCCTCCCTTCTGCCTCCTTTGAGCTACCTGTAGTGCCTCATGAGCGTGCCTATGAATAGAGGTCTGGTACCTGCAGTGTTTCATAGGTAGCGCCGTGGTGTAATGGTTAGCATTGCGGCTTAGTAATCCAGGGATCGCGCGTTCAATCCCAGCAAGGACCGAATTTGGGTTAATTATCGAAATATTTCAAAACTATTTCCTACCTTACCAGTCCTTCGGATGAGACTTTAAACCGAGGTCTGCTCGCTAAAATGCTTAGTGCAATACAGCGAGGATAAATAAACGCTTATACACACACACACGCAGTGTTTCATTGTGTTTGCAGACGCTGAATGGTGAACAACTCGACTCAAATGCTTGGTGACCTTGCAAGATGGCAGTATGCAAGAGGAGTTGGTTGTTCATCCTAAAATCTTTATCTTCTGGAGATGTTCTCACTTTGGCAGCTAGGATGAAAGTGATGGAAAAGCGCCAGAATCAAGGCATATATATACCCAGACACTCCAGGTTGCCCAGCAGTCGCCAGGGGTCGCCCAAACTATGCTCAAGTGTCGCCTAGGAGGCAGAAGCATGGCTGAATGGTCGTCCAGTGATCGCCGTTAGTTGCCGTTGGTCGCCGATGATGGCACAGAGGAGGCACAGAGGAGGCTCAATGGTTGCCCAAACATTACTCGGGGGCCGCCTATGTAGCCTATAATCGCGTTGGTTGCCGTAGGTTGCACAGGGGAAGCACAGGGGAGGCAGGCAGGTGGCTCAGTGGACGCGCAGGTCGTTCGTAGATCGCCATGAAAATGCCCCAAAATTGCATTGTTGGTGGTTCAAGGGAGGCACAAGGATCGCTGGAGCAGTTACATAGAAACATGATTTTCTGTGTTTAGGCGACCATTGAGCGTCCTGGCCATCTTTTGGTCGCTCAAAGGTGGCACAAAGGTCGCAGCCCTGTGTAAAGGGGCCTTAAGGATGTGTGCCTGTTTGATTGTGGATATATACATGTTGCAGGCACTGTTTGCAGATGCGTGCCTATTGCAGGCACTCTTTGTTTGTGGATATATACATGTTGCAGGCACAGTTTGTGAATATGTGCATGTTGCAGGCAGAGTTTGTATGTGGATGTGTAGATGTTGCAGGCACAGTTTGTATGCGGATGTGTGTATGTTGCAGGCACAGTTTGAATGTGGATGTGTGCTTGTTGCTAGCATGGTTTATGGATGTATGTCTGTTGTAGCCACAGTTTAATTGTGGATGTGTGCTTGTTGCTAGCCCATTTTATGGATCTGTGCATGTTGCATGCACTGTTTGTAGATATGTGCATGTTGCAGGCACAGTTTGTTTGTGGATATATGTTGCAGGCACAGTTTGTATGTGGATGTGTGCATTTTGCATGCAGTTTATTTGTGGATGTTGATAGCACAGTTTAAGGATGTGTGCCTGTTTGATTGTGGATATATACATGTTGCAGGCACTGTGTGCCTGCAGGCACTGCTTGTCTGTGGATACATGCATGTTGCAGACACAGTTTGTGGATGTGTGCATGTTGCAGGCACAGTTTGTATGTGGATGTATACATGTTGCAGGGACAGTTGTTTGTGCATGTTTGCATATTTCAGGCACAGTTTATTCGTGGTTGTGTACATTTTCCACGCACGGTTTGTTCGTAGTTGTGTACGTTTTCCAGGGGATGTGTGAATGTTTTAATCTCTGAACTTTATATTGATTTCGAAGGACCACTTAAGCCAACTATTTGTGAGGGTACATGAATTTCTTCTACTTTATTACGAGTATTTTTATAATATAGCAGGAGCGTAGTTAGAATATAATCGATGTATAGGCAGCCGAAGTGACATGTTAAGCGATGAAACCGCGAACGGCTAGTGGGTCAGAAGGCATGCTCTACCTGAACTTTTTAAAAATCTAGTTCTCCGAGATGGCATTTCAAGCATTTTAAAGTCCAAAACATCAATGAAATTGGTACAGTTTTAATAAAAGATAGTTAAAAAAATTGTGTCAAGTTTTCATGAACAGACTCAATAAAATCAAGTCAACTACTTTTCTTTCTTGTTTATGTTTGCTGCTTCCAAGGGATCCTTTTTACAGTATTTATTGTAGAAAAATAAATTTCGTATGAAACAAGATATTTTTGAAATAATTTTATTTTTATATGAGCACTACAATTTTCTGTTCGTGTTGCTTATGAATTGCTAGGCTGTTGTTCATCCGGTTTATTTCAATTGAACACGGGCTTCTAATTTCTGGACTGGATGGTCCTAAATGTCAGACTCACAAAGTCCATGCGCATGTTGTTGGCGCAGATGAACGTCTTCATAACACAATCAAAGTCAATATCTATCTCTCTTTACAGTGAAATTGTCTCTTTGTAATACTTTATAAAATATCTACTAGACCATGTCAGAAACATCGATAAAATCATGATTGAACACATGTTTGTTCTTTGGTGGAGGAAGTTTTAATAATAAAATACGCGATTAAATAAAGTTTGTTTTCTTCGGAGTGAAAACTAGGCCGTATTGTATTGTGGGTTCATAATTAAACCAAAGTCGTTGAAAGTATTAATAGGCGTTGGATTCTTTTAATGGTGTCGAATAATTTTGCATTTAATGTTTGGTGAAATGTTGTATTACGTTACAAGAAAAACAGGGAACATGCATGTATATAGTTCAATCTTCAAAACGCATACTTACGCAAGCAATTTGTTCCACCATATCCGTCACAACAAACTGTAGCCTGTCTACTTGTTTGCCTTTAAAATATGATAATTGAATCGTTTTGAAATACAGTGAAATGTTGAATACCTTGCTAGTTTTGCTTTTTCTAATACGTAAAAGAAATAAGCTTTTTATTTAGAAAAAAATAGAAACTGAATGAGATACTATTTTGATTCTATATGTATCTCCTATTTGATGTCAATTGTCAAATCACGGTATTGTTTACTTTTAATAACTTGATATTAAACAAATTCATAACAGTAGCATATTAACTGCGGTTGATGCATGCGTATTTGTTATTGTATTATATAATTAGTATAGGCTTCGCTTGGGCGCCACGACTGCGCATACGCAGGCGCCATTTTGATTTCTAAAAATAGAACGTGTTAGGTCACGCGCGATCTCATTTGCATATGAATGTATTTTGGGTAGAGGGGCTTAGTGGCAGGATGTTCTAAAAAAAGGTATTGACATTCAGACTTAATCTGTGGACAATATAGAGACAGGATGTCTGAGTTCCTTTTGTATAAAAACTGCAGAGGGGATTAGTGGCAGGATGTTCGAATAAAAGGTATTGACATTGAGACTTAATCTGTGGACATTATAGAGACAGGATGTCTGAGTTCCTTTTGTATAGAAACTGCAAAGGGGCATACTGCCAGGATGCCTGAACAAAATATAATGACACGGTGATTTGACCTCCTACCGTAATTGAAAACGTGAACAAAGAACCGGAAACCCTCTATTATACCAACACTTTGAACACAATATTTGACATGTTAAGACTCGTACTTCTATAAATAGGGTTGACATGTGACATCTATAAATAGCACAAACGGACCCGACCGCAATAGAGAACGTAAACGAAGGACCGGAAACCCTCTATTATACCAACATTTTGAGCACAAGATTTGACATGTTAAGACTCGTACTTCTATAAATAGGACTGACATGTGACATCTATAAATAGAAAAATGGACTTTTCGTGTCATTATCTTTTGTTCAAGCATCCTGGCAGTAATCCCCTTTGCGGTTTTTATACAAAAGGAACTCAGACATCCTGTATCTACAATGGCCACAAATTAAGTCTCAATGTTAATATCTTTTATTCAAACATCCTGACACTAACCCCCTTTGCAGTTATAATACAAAAGGAACTCAGACATCCTGTCTCTATATTGTCCACAGATTAAGTCTGAATGTCAATACCATTTGTTAGAACATCCTGGCAGTAATCCCTTCTGCGTTTTTTATACAAAAGGAACTCAGACATCCTGTATCTACAATGGCCACAGATTAAGTCTCAATGTCAATATCTTTTATTCGAACATCCTGCCACAGATTAAATCTAACTGTCAATATATTTCGTTAGAACATCCTGCCACTAATCCCCTCTACCCACAATACATTAATATGCAATGAGATCGCGCGTGACCCAACACGTTCTATTTTTAGAAAACAAAATGGCGCCCGTTAATGCGCAGTCGTGGCGCCCAAGCGACGCCTCTACTACTTATATAAATGTTGTATTTTTTTGCAAACATAAGTGCCTGAAACTGTATATAGATAACGGCCGCCGTCGAGAATTTTAACTGTTTTCAGATTTCAGCTGTGCAAATAATCTCCAAATATCAACCGATTTCTATGGACAGACAACGAACAAAGAAATGATTGATGTTTCAAACCGCATTTAGATATTTACAATTAATTGTTAGTCGAGAAATTTGCCCTGAAACCTCAAATGTTAAGTTTTTTACAGTTCGTACATGTACGCACACGTAATAGTATTTGGTAGTGCTCCACCAAGCGCCTCCTGTACCTGTCCTCTCTCTACCGTATTCTGTAATTTCACAATATCGTGGTCCTCCACTGTAATTGTCATCTAAATATATTAATTGCAAAACTAACATCAGTTTTTTATTTTGTTTTTTGTTGTTGAAAATTTCGTTTTAAAGTTAAATCTGACAGTTAATGTCCCTATCATACCCATAAATATACTGTGTATGTGTATCACCAATCAAATGTCACTAAAGTAGACTATATTATAGCAAATATGTAATGTTTGATTAAAATCTTATGTTTTGGTAGAAAATTAATATTTTAATGCATACTATTTAATATACATATACACTAGCTTACACTTGAGACACTGTTCCGAAAGTAGTACAGTCTCTGAAATAGAGAAAACACAATAATTAAAATGTTAAAATCTAGCGTGCATGTAATTACCATAAACACAATACGCTTCATTTAGAGGTGAACTATTGGTGATCGACACATGGGAAGATATGTAACCCCAACATCTATAAAATTCAATAATACATTGTAAAGTAAACGGTTTCATAATCGTTATATATTATTCATCACGGTCGACTATACAGTTAATTTGCTACATCAGGTAGGATACATACATGTAGAAACAATCAATTACTGCAATTTATGATAATACGAGGGTCATTCACACAGTAGGCCAGTCTTAAATAATCACATACAAATATACTAAACTAATGGTAGGGGCATATTATGTTGGCCTTGTCCGTCCATCTGTACATGTGTATGTCCATCACACCTTTGTTAAGTTTTCTCAAAAGGTCTGTTTCACCGATACCTTTGCTCTCTTTAAACGTCATACACTGGTATCTTACACGTTCTGACCTTAGCAATTATCTTTTACACTTCAGTGATTCTGTTTTATATATCTCATTATGTCCGTTTCTTAATTGACAACAAAACTACACACTTCAAACAATATACACAGATACATTTATTACACATTCCGACAAAAAATATCAACATGACCGACCTTGACCTATATTTTACACGTTAGTGATTTTGGTTAAGGTTTCTCGGTAGGTCATTTTCTAAGTTGCCAATAGCCCTATTCTTCAAACTTATTCCACAATATATATCTTCATAGGTACTACACGTTCTGACCAAATGCACGTGAGGCTTCTAAACAGACCAAACGGACGTCATTGTGACCTTGACCTACTTGTTACACTTCATTTATTGTAATAAACGTTAGTCATTACCTCGATTTCAAAGTCCTAAATATCCCTACACTATACTGTTATTATCTAATTACGTTTTCTTCAATGATGTTAAAATCTTACACTTACACTTGTGTGGCTTTAAAATAGAATACTGAATGGAAATCCAACTAAGGGACGTGAGAGGTGTCAGAGGAGTCCATGTCACATGTACATATTTTCAAGTTGAACGTTATTTGTGCTACATGTCGTTGATAAATATACACTTACAGTTTCTCTTCAATGTCTAAAGCAGTTAAGGATTTTAAAATTTCGATAGCACTTGTTAGCTTGGTTTGAGCTTGGTTTGAGGAATTACAGAGTGCATGCTCTAAATAGTTATTATATACTGAACGTCTTTAAATCATCTCCGAAATGTTATCTCCTTTGTGGAACAGACAATCAAATCAACACTTGTTTATGTAAATTGTATTCTACTTACAGAGAATCAGATGTGTTTCCTACATTGTGTTTTGCATGATAGAAAGTTGACAATAAAGCTAACAATACATTTGGTATATGACCGTCTATTTCTAAAAAACACCAACAATAATTTTTGCATGCGATTTTAGGGTCATTAAAGATATTTATGCTTTCTCCATAGACAGCAGTGTCAAAATGTCGCATAATATTGATGTGCAGCAACTTGAAATCAAGTATGGATAATGCAGCAGTGTAATGTTTATGAAAAAAATTAGTTTGCACTTGAACAATCACCATAAATGGTCGGGTCACAAGACACTTAAGAATGTTTGAGGGTTTTTGACAGTTCAAGGATACATATGTTTTCATTGACAGTTGCTCACAAAGTGTCTACATAAATTCGAAACTGTTCATCAATAATCCATTACAACCTATGAACAAACTTTTTATATATACTGAACCAAACAGCTAACGGACCAGTGGACAATACCATTAATATCTCAATAATAACATCAATAAATCAAAAAAACAAATTTAATTCTGAACGAGACAAATATCTTGTCAATAACGACTGTAAATTTAACAAATCGTGTAATAAGTTCATGCATTAAAGGTATTGTCTACTGGTCCGTTAGCTATTTGGTTCAGAATATATATATACAACAACACAATTGAATAAAAATGAGCCATTTCCCCACACTTATAATGTCCTTTCCTACTAAAAAAGCGGGA
This sequence comes from Cyrtodaria siliqua, assembly GCA_037043455.1. Classification (NCBI taxonomy): domain Eukaryota; kingdom Metazoa; phylum Mollusca; class Bivalvia; order Adapedonta; family Hiatellidae; genus Cyrtodaria; species Cyrtodaria siliqua. The sequence goes on along the minus strand of JAWPHD010015134.1, from coordinate 27,963 downwards.
ATACCTTTTATAATAGGAACTATACCTTGGAGGTTTATTTGCAACTACAATACGTTTTATGTTTTAAATCAGTAAGTTAAGAATGTATACGTACTGAACAAAGATATGATGCACGTTTGTTGATCTCTGTAAACCTTTAATTGCATGGTTAACCTAAGGAACTTGTGTCGAAGGCTACTCAATAGTGATCTATCAGAGGTAACCTTGTCGAGTTACTTGTAATAATAGTTTAGCACGAACGGAATGACGGCGGTTAAATGAGTGCAGTATAATTATATGTTAAAACATATTTCTGCATGTATTACTTAGATATTATGTATATTTAAAACGCAAAATGGTAGAGTACACAGAGTCTTAGAAGTCGTATTATTATTTTACAGAGATTTACCGTCATATTCACATAAAGCCTGCTCCTGGATGCGTGAAAAAAGCATGTGTGACGAATATGTCTTTCAAACAATCGCATACGAGTACGATTTTTGGCTGTTTCTAAAAACATATTTTCAATCCAATATAGGGCTACGCCCAAAATACTTTTGGTGAACTTCAGCCAAACAATGTTTATGTTCAACCATAACTTCTAGAGCATTTCACCCACAATCATATAACCATCAAATAACTCCACAGATACATTGTCCTAGGTGCGTGGAGGAACCATACTGTTTTGGGGTCAGTAGATCACGGCCTACGCTGCCGTGATCTCGTATGGCAATAATAATTCCGCGATAATTTCGTATGTGAATCGCCAATCTTGATGAAAGTTTACATGTGTATCGTACTTGGTGGGAGAAGGAATGTTGCTACCTTTGGGGACACTAGATCAAAGGTCAAGGTCACATTGACTTCATATCAACTTCGCATTCCGTGCGATAAATCAGTAAATATAACACCCACGCTCATGAAACATCGTAGGTACATTGGTAGGTACATGGTAGAAGGAGCTCTATTTGTTTTGGGTTCAACAGGGTAAAGGTCAATGCCACCATGATTTTACATATAAATACACATTCCTAAAGTATTACACATAAATTCATGAAACTATGTAGGTACATTTCCGTTGGTGAGAGGAGGAACCCTATTGCGTTTGTGGTCCAGTATGTCAACGGTCAAGGTCGCATTGAGCTCATATAGACATACGTTTTTCTGGCAATAACTATAACACCTACACTCCTGAAACTTCATAAGTTCATGTACATTACCTGTAGAAAAAGAAGAAACTGATTGCATTTTGGATCACTAGTGCAAAGGTTAAGGCCATTATGACTTCGTATGAACTAAGCATTCCGTGCCATAACTCCGTAAATATAAGGTAAATTGGCATAGTAAGAGAAGGGACTATTTTTGTTTTGGGGTCAGTAGGTCAAAGGTCAAGGTCACTATGACCTCATGTAAGCTAACATATTCCTGAAGTATAGCACATACAATTATGAAACTTCATAGGTGCATTGCCTTCGGTGAGAGAAGAAACCCAACTGCGTTTTGGTCCAGAATGAAAATAGTCAAGGTCGCAATGACCTCCTATAGACAAACGCTTTCCTCACAATAACTCCGGAGGTATTACATCTAAACTCATGAAACTTCATAGGTAAATTGTCTTTGGAGAGAGTAGAATGTTGGGGGTCATCAAGGTCACATTGACCTGACAATCCTGGGACACACATTTTGCAATGTAACTAGTAAACAATTAGACCTAAATACTAAAACTTTAGAGAAACAGTACCTATGGTAAAACAATAACTCTGCTGAGTTTGGGATTAGTATGTCAAAGGAAGAAGTCACATTGACCTGATTATGAAATATGCCTTTTGGCTTCCGCGTTGTAGTGTATATACTGTTATACCTACAATATTGACACTTTATACAAATAGTGCTCTCGGTTAAACAACAGCCCATATTTACTTTTATTTTTCAGCAGGTCTTGAGTGAACGTCATATTAGCTGGACATCTAGGAAAATGTTTTTTTTAACAAAACAAAAACTTAGCAAAAAGGGCATACTATGCTCCGTCAGGTGGCGCTCTTGTCTCTATGTTAGATGTTGCAAGCCAATCTGTACACGGCGCCTTTATACATTTATAAAGGGTTACCTGACTGAATCATAACTACTACTGTTTATTTACTTAAAAACATCCTAAAAAATAAATACAGTCAAACTGTATTAAGAAACCACTAAAGAAAAGAGCAAAATTGGTCTCATAACAATTTGTTTGTTTGTTTGAATTGTGTTGACGTCATTTTTAGCACCTGTTAGGTCACATATGACGGTCGACTATTGTCTGGTGTAGGCAGACCACCCCATATTTCCTGGGTAGAACCAGAACTGTATACTTCCCACCATCCGTAAAAATCGACACTTTCTCACTTGACAAGTCGAGCTCCCAGTGTGTAAAGTATTAGACGCGGGGTCTCATAACAAAGGTGATTTATTAATAGAGATGAATTTTAATTAAATGTAACTGACATAGTGTCTTTGATAGCAGATGTTCTCTAACAAGTGGTGACTTGAGCGCGCGCGTGTGTGTATTCAGAATACACTATGAACATCTACTGGAATAGTGGAGTATTAGTAATTCAAGTACTGTCCAGGTTCTTATAGCATTTATATTAGACAATTTTAAGACATTCGGAGCCCGTTCACAGTTGAATTACCTTAAAATAAGTTTCCTTAATTTGTGTGGATAAAAATGCATTTTGAATATAACAAACATTCGCAATATTGAGAACCGTTAACTACTGTAGTAAACAAGTGTGGTGTACTCACCTTCGAATTAGCTCTGTACTTCTGATTTGCCTGTCAGTGTTGTCGGCCAACGTGATTTCAGCCGTCTGTATACCATGGTCTCTAGAAGAAAGACACCTTAAACAATTTAACGCTACTAACATGCATTTTAGAAAGTAAGATTTCAAATAATGATAAATAGTTAAAGCGTCTGAGCGAATGGTGTGATATACATGATATACCAGGCAAACAATTGGGATTAAATGTTTTACTGTATACAAACACAGTGATTCGATCCTCATTTGCATCTGTAATGCACTAGTGTATTACAAGAAATAAGTCATGGCTCTACTGCATTCCCAGAAGCCATATTATGTGGTAAAATCTCATCGGATATAATTAACGTACATACAAGTGTTTTGCATTTTAATGCATGAATTTAGACACGCATCTGGCAAATAAAAAATTACCAGGTTAGCTGAAAATACAAAACTTTTCAGTATATTATGTTAGAATTCATTAGAACTCAAAAATAACCAAACACAACTAATGAAAAATCTGCTTTTATGTTTGTATATGTTGGCATTATAATAAAGCTGTATTGGAAGGCCTATGGCTTCATCATCAAAATTGAATAACATATTTTCTAATGTAACGTTATGTCTAAGAGTGATTTACAGTTACCTATATGAATCCCCCACCCACTAAATACAATAGGCTAGAAATGCCTCTCTGCTAGACAACGGAACAGTATATGGGTTTCAAACATGTTACCATGACACGACCATGCCTCTCTGATAGACAACAGAACAGTATATGGGTTTCAAACATGTTGCCATGACACGACCATGCCTCTCTGATAGACAACAGAACAGTATATGTGTTTAAAACATGTTACCATGACACGACCATGCCTCTCTGATAGACAACAGAACAGTATATGGGTTTCAAACACGTTGCCATGACACGACCATGCCTCTCTGATAGACAACATACTAGTATATATGGTTTTCGAACATGTGGCCATGACACGACCATGCCTCTCTGATAGACAACAGAACAGTATAAGTGTTTCAAACATGTTGCCATGACACGACCCTGAATCTCTGATAGACAACAGAACAGTATATGTGTTTCAAACATGTTACCATGACACGACCATGCCTCTCTGATAGACAACAGAACAGTATATGTGTTTCAAATATGTTACCATTACACGAACATTACTCTCTGATAGACAACAGAACAGTATATATGTTTCGAACATGTTGCCATGACACGACCATGCCTCTCTCATACACAACAGAACAGTATATGGGTTTCAAACATGTTGCCATGAAACGACCATGCCTCTCTGATAGACAACGGAACAGTATATATGTGTTTCAAACATGTTACCATGACACGACCATGCCTCTCTGATAGACAACAGAACAGTATATGTGTTTCAAACATGTTACCATGACACGACCATGCCTCTCTGATAGACAACAGAACAGTATATGTGTTTCAAACATGTTGCCATGACATGACCATACCTCTCTGATAGACAACAGAACAGTATATATGTTTCGAACATGTTGCCATGACACGACCATGCCTCTCTGATAGACAACAGAACAGTATATGGGTTTCAAACATGTTGCCATGACACGACCATGCCTCTCTGATAGACAACGGAACAGTATATATGTGTTTCAAACATGTTACCATGACACGACCATGCCTCTCTGATAGACAACATAACAGTATATGTGTTTCAAACATGTTGCAATGACACGATCATGCCTCTCTGATAGACAACATAACAGTATATGTGTTTCAAACATGTTACCATGACACGACCATGCCTCTCTGATAGACAACAGAACAGTATATGTGTTTCAAACATGTTACCATGACACGACCATACCTCTCTGATAGACAACAGAACAGTATATGTGTTTCAAACATGTTGCCATGACACGACCATGCCTCTCTGATAGACAACAGAACAGTATATGTGTTTCAACCATGTTGCCATGACACGACCATGCCTCTCTGATAGACAACAGAACAGTATATATGTTTCAAACATGTTGCCATGACACGACCATGCCTCTCTTATAGACAACAGAACAGTATATGGGTTTCAAACATGTTGTCATGACACGACCATGCCTCTCTGATAGACAACAGAACAGTATATGTGTTTCAAACATGTTGCCATGACACGACCATGCCTCTCTGATAGACAACAGAACAGTACATGTGTTTCAAACATGTTAACATGACACGACCATGCCTCTCTGATAGACAACAAAACAGTATATGTGTTTCAAACATGTTGCCATGACATGACCATGCCTCTCTGATAGACAACAGAACAGTACATATGTTTCGAACATGTTGCTATGACAAGACCATGCCTCTCTGATAGACAACGGAACAGTACATGGGTTTCAAACATGTTGCCATGACACGGCCATGCCTCTCTGATAGACAACGGAACAGTATATATGTGTTTCAAACATGTTACCATGACACGACCATGCCTCTCTGATAGACAACATAACAGTATATGTGTTTCAAACATGTTGGCATGACACGACCATGCCTCTCTGATAGACAACAGAACAGTATATGTGTTTCAAACATGTTACCATGACACGACCATGCCTCTCTGATAGACAACAGAACAGTATATGTGTTTCAAACATGTTACCATGACATGCCTCTCAGATAGACAACAGAACAGTATATGTGTTTCGAACATGTTGTCATGATAGACCATGCCTCTCTGATAGACAACAGAACAGTATATATGTTTCGAACATGTTGCCATGACACGACCATGCCTCTCTGATAGACAACATAACAGTATATGTGTTTCAAACATGTTACCATGACACGACCATGCCTCTCTGATAGACAACAGAACAGTATATGTGTTTCAAACATGTTACCATGACACGACCATACCTCTCTGATAGACAACAGAACAGTATATGTGTTTCAAACATGTTGCCAAGACACGACCATGCCTCTCTGATAGACAACAGAACAGTATATGTGTTTCAACCATGTTGCCATGACACGACCATGCCTCTCTGATAGACAACAGAACAGTATATATGTTTCAAACATGTTGCCATGACACGACCATGCCTCTCTTATAGACAACAGAACAGTATATGGGTTTCAAACATGTTGTCATGACACGACCATGCCTCTCTGATAGACAACAGAACAGTATATGTGTTTCAAACATGTTGCCATGACACGACCATGCCTCTCTGATAGACAACAGAACAGTACATGTGTTTCAAACATGTTAACATGACACGACCATGCCTCTCTGATAGACAACAAAACAGTATATGTGTTTCAAACATGTTGCCATGACATGACCATGCCTCTCTGATAGACAACAGAACAGTACATATGTTTCGAACATGTTGCCATGACAAGACCATGCCTCTCTGATAGACAACGGAACAGTACATGGGTTTCAAACATGTTGCCATGACACGGCCATGCCTCTCTGATAGACAACGGAACAGTATATATGTGTTTCAAACATGTTACCATGACACGACCATGCCTCTCTGATAGACAACATAACAGTATATGTGTTTCAAACATGTTGGCATGACACGACCATGCCTCTCTGATAGAAAACAGAACAGTATATGTGTTCAAACATGTTACCATGACACGACCATGCCTCTCTGATAGACAACAGAACAGTATATGTGTTTCAAACATGTTACCATGACATGCCTCTCAGATAGACAACAGAACAGTATATGTGTTTCGAACATGTTGCCATGATAGACCATGCCTCTCTGATAGACAACAGAACAGTATATATGTTTCGAACATGTTGCCATGACACGCCCATGCCTCTCTTATAGACAACAGAACAGTATATGGGTTTCAAACATTTTGCCATGACACGACCATGCCTCTCTGATAGACAACGGAACAGTATATTTGTTTCGAACATGTTGCCATGACACGACCATGCCTCTCTGATAGACAACAGAACAGTATATGGGTTTCAAACATGTTGCCATGACACGACCATGCCTCTCTGATAGACAACGGAACAGTATTTATGTGTTTCAAACATGTTACCATGACACGACCATGCCTCTGTGATAGACAACATAACAGTATATGTGTTTCAAACATGTTGCCATGACACGACCATGCCTCTCTGATAGACAACAGAACAGTATATGTGTTTCAAACATGTTACTATGACACGACCATGCCTCTCTGATAGACAACAGAACAGTATATGTGTTTCAAACATGTTGCCATGACACGACCATGCCTCTCTGATAGACAACAGAACAGTATATGTGTTTAAAACATGTTGCCATGACACGACCATGCCTCTCTGATAGACAACAGAAGAGTATATATGTTTCAAACATGTTGCCATGACACGACCATGCCTCTCTGATAGACAACAGAACAGTATATGGGTTTCAAACATGTTGTCATGACACGACCATGCCTCCCTGATAGACAACGGAACAGTATATATGTGTTTCAAACATGTTATCATGACACGACCATGCCTTTCTGATAGACATCAGAACAGTATATGTGTTTCAAACATGTTGCCATGACATGATCATGCCTCTCTGATAGACAACAGAACAGTATATATGTTTCGAACATGTTGCCATGACACGACCCTGCCTCTCTGATAGACAACGGAACAGTATATGGGTTTCAAACATGTTGCCATGACACGGCCATGCCTCTCTGATAGACAACGGATCAGTATATGTGTTTCAAACATGTTACCATGACACGACCATGCCTCTCTGATAGACAACAGAACAGTATATGTGTTTCAAACATGTTACCATGACACGACCATGCCTCTCTGATAGACAACAGAACAGTATATGTGTTTCGAACATGCTGCCATGACATGACCATGCCTCTCTGATAGACAACAGAACAGTATATGTGTTTCATACATGTTACCATGACACGACCATGCCTCTCTGATAGACAACAGAACAGTATATGTGTTTCAAACATGTTACCATGACACGACCATGCCTCTCTGATAGACAACAGAACAGTATATGTGTTTCAAACATGTTGCCATGACACGACCATGCCTCTCTGATAGACAGCAGAACAGTATATGTGTTTCAAACATGTTGCCATGACACGACCATGCCTCTCTGATAGACAACAGAACAGTATATATGTTTCAAACATGTTGCCATGACACGACCATGCCTCTCTTATAGACATTGGAACAGTATATGGGTTTCAAACATGTTGTCATGACACGACCATGCCTCTCTGATAGACAACAGAACAGTATATGTGTTTCAAACATGTTGCCATGACACGACCATGCCTCTCTGATAGAGAACAGAACAGTACATGTGTTTCAAACATGTTACCATGACACGACCATGCCTCTCTGAAAGACAACAGAACAGTATATGTGTTTCAAACATGTTGCCATGACATGACCATGTCTCTCTGATAGACAACAGAACAGTATATATGTTTCGAACATGTTGCCATGACACGACCATGCCTCTCTGATAGACAACGGAACAGTATATGGGTTTCAAACATGTTGCCATGACACGGCCATGCCTCTCTGATAGACAACGGAACAGTATATGTGTTTCAAACATGTTGCCATGACACGACCATGCCTCTCTGATAGACAACAGAACAGTATATGTGTTTCAAACATGTTACCATGACACGACCATGCCTCTCTGATAGACAACGGAACAGTATATGTGTTTCAAACATGTTACCATGACACGACCATGCCTCTCTGATAGACAACGGAACAGTATATGTGTTTCGAACATGTTGCCATGATAGACCATGCCTCTCTGATAGACAACAGAACAGTATATATGTTTCGAACATGTTGCCGTGACACGCCCATGCCTCTCTTATAGACAACAGAACAGTATATGGGTTTCAAACATGTTGCCATGACACGACCATGCCTCTCTGATAGACAACGGAACAGTATATATGTGTTTCAAACATGTTACCATGACACGACCATGCCTCTCTGATAGACAACAGAACAGTATATGTGTTTCAAACATGTTGCCATGACACGACCATGCCTCTCTGATAGACAACAGAACAGTATATGTGTTTCAAGCATGTTACCTTGACACGACCATATCTCTCTGATAGACAACAGAACAGTATATGTGTTTCAAACATGTTACCATGACACGACCATGCCTCTCTGATAGACAACAGAACATAACAGATAAAACATTGAAATACTTAAAGATTACATTGAACAACACAACACAAAATGGGAAAGCTCGAAAATGGATTGTGACTGAATTATATACGGAACTCTCACATATTATATTTTAAATATATGTTTATTTTTTGAAGTGAAATTTCGTATGGCTACATTTAAACCATATTCCAACATTTCCAACCAACCAACCAACCAACCAACCATCCGACCAACCGACCGACCGACCGACCAACCAACCAACCAACCAACCAACCAACCAACCAACCAACCAACCAACCAACCAACCAACCAACCAACCAACCAACCAACCAACCATTCATCCAACCAACCAACCAACCAACAAACCAACCAACCAACCAACCAACCGCCAACCTAACCAATCAACATTACTGCACAACAATTTTGTCATTATTTTTTGTGATGATATTTTCAAGCTAGGTGCACATTTTAAGTTATGTTGTACGTGCATGTATTTCTGTTTACTCACTTCCGAAAAATTCGAAATTTCATACTACGGGCCCTTAGAAATATTCATTATAAATAAGCACTCTTTTCATCCCACAGTATAACATAACACTGAATTAAAAGTATGACCATGTCGGACATTCTTATTTTACCGCTTTTCAACTCTTTCTAGCTGTGCCAATTCTGTATGTTTCGTTATAAAATCATACATTATTTATTATGTGTAACACGTTGTTATATAAAATATGTCTTGAGAGAAATACAATATTAAAACACATCATTTATGCAATTCCAGTGAGTTTACTTTAATGAATTGAGACAAAGATGTAGTAGACTCACCCGATACAGTATCCAAATATCACAAGTAAATATATATTTACTAATATAAACGTATTTAAGGTCGCCATCAAAGCGATTAGTTCACTCCCGCTATTGCGACATTAGTCAACTAAGTTATGTCACACATTATTATTCAGGTTTTCAAATGGTAATTTGTCCAACAGATTCAACCAATCATGGCAGACATCTTAAATTTCCGCCGAGAAGATATTTGTTTGCTGTATTAAGCCTAGCGACAGAGGGTATAGAAAACATAACCGTGTGAATCGTTTACTAGTTTGGTATCAAACGTTGAAGGCGAATATGTGAAAATAATTTTAAAACATCAAAATGTCGAAATACCGGCATAGTATGTCGGACTTTTTAATTTCAACATTTATAATTCTAACGTTAGTGACAGACGTGTCTGCAAGCTTTTTGAACTTCAAACCTGACTTTGAGCATCTCTACAGTCTCAACTCTACCGTGGAGCTTGAACACGTTCAGAAGTTCCAGACAAGAGGAAAGGTAAGAATCCAGACTTTTGTTTTGCTAACAATCGTATATGTTTATCGTTAATACTGTTTGGATGATAGTGGAATAATACACGGTTACTCACTCTAAAGTAGAAAGTACGTATAACGCGAGTTGGTACAATACTGGAAATGTAAAAAGACACAACCACAGTTTCTATTATCTTCAAAATAGATCTTTACAGAGTAAAACTGTTTCGCTACAATGAAAAATCCCGAAACGTTAAGATGTAAGAAAGACCTTTGTTGAATTAAGGGGCGTCAGTATTATACAGAATAACGATATTGTGCAAGATTAAGGGGTGTCAGTATTATACATAATAAAGATATTGTGCCATATTAAAGGGCGTCAGTATTATACAGAATAACGATATTGTGCAAGATTAAGGGGCGTCAGTATTATACAGAATAACGATATTGTGCCAGATTAAGGGGCGTCAGTATTATATAGAATAACGATATTGTGCCATATCTTCTCGCTACAATGAAAAATCCCGAAACGTTAAGGTGTAAGAAAGACCGATGATATCAACATTGTTGAATTAAGGGGCGTCAGTATTATACAGAATAACGATATTGTGCCAGATTAAGGGGCGTCAGTATTATATAGAATAACGATATTGTGCCATATCTTCTCGCTACAATGAAAAATCCCGAAACGTTAAGGTGTAAGAAAGACCGATGATATCAACATTGTTGAATTAAGGGGCGTCAGTATTATACAGAATAACGATATTGTGCCAGATTAGGGGCGTCAGTATTATATAGAATAACGATATTGTGCCATATCTTCTCGCTACAATGAAAAATCCCGAAACGTTAAGGTGTAAGAAAGACCGATGATATCAACATTGTTGAATTAAGGGGCGTCAGTATTATACAGAATAACGATATTGTGCAAGATTAAGGGGTGTCAGTATTATACATAATAAAGATATTGTGCCATATTAAAGGGCGTCAGTATTATACAGAATAACGATATTGTGCAAGATTAAGGGGCGTCAGTATTATACAGAATAACGATATTGTGCCAGATTAAGGGGCGTCAGTATTATATAGAATAACCATTTTGTGCCATATCTTCTCGCTACAATGAAAAATACCGAAACGTTAAGGTGTAAGAAAGACCGATGATATCAACATTGTTGAATTAAGGGGCGTCAGTATTATACAGAATAACGATATTATGCCATATTAAAGGGCGTCAGTATTATACAGAATAACGATATTGTGCAAGATTAAGGGGCGTCAGTATTATACAGAATAACGATATTGTGCCAGATTAAGGGGCGTCAGTATTATATAGACTAACGATATTTTGCCATATCTTCTCGCTACAATGAAAAATCCCGAAACGTTAAGGTGTAAGAAAGACCGATGATATCAACATTGTTGGTGGGTGGGCGTCAGTATTATACCAAATAACGATATTGTGCCAGGCGTCAGTATTATACAGAATAACGATATTATGCCAGATTAAGGGGCGTCAGTATTATACAGAATAACGATATTGTGCCAGGCGTCAGTATTATACAGAATAACGATATTGTGCCAGATTAAGGGTCGTCAGTATTATACAGAATAACGATATTGTGCCAGATTAAAGGGCGTCAGTATTATACATAATAAAGATTTTGTGCCATATCTTCTCGCTACAATGAAAAATCCCGAAACGTTAAGGTGTAAGAAAGACCGATGATATCAACATTGTTGAATTAAGGGGCGTCAGTATTATACAGAATACCGATATTGTTCCATATTAAAGGGCGTCAGTATTATACAGAATAACGATATTGTGCAAGATTAAGGGGCGTCAGTATTATACAGAATAACGATATTGTGACAGGCGTTAGTATTATACAGAATAACGATATTGTGCCAGATTAAGGGGCGTCAGTATTATACAGAATAACGATATTGTGCCAGATTAAGGGTCGTCAGTATTATACAGAATAACGATATTATGCCAGATTAAGGGGCGTCAGTATTATACAGAATAACGATATTGTGCCAGATTAAGGGGCGTCAGTATTATACAAAATAACGATATTGTGCCAGGCGTCAGTATTATACAGAATAACGATATTATGCCAGATTAAGGGGCGTCAGTATTATACAGAATAACGATATTGTGCCAGGCGTCAGTATTATACAGAATAACGATATTGTGCCAGATTAAGGGGCGTCAGTATTATACAGAATAACGATATTGTGCCAGATTAAAGGGCGTCAGTATTATACAGAATAACGATATTATGCCAGATTAGGGGGCGTCAGTATTATACAGAATAACGATATTGTGCCAGATTAAGGGGCGTCAGTATTATACAAAATAACGATATTGTGCCAGGCGTCAGTATTATACAGAATAACGATATTGTGCCAGATTAAGGGTCGTCAGTATTATACAGAATAACAATATTGTGCCAGATTAAAGGGCGTCAGTATTATACAGAATAACGATATTGTGCCAGAATAAAGGGCGTCAGTATTATACAGAATAACTATATTGTGCCATATTAAAGGGCGTCAGTATTATACAGAATAACGATATTGTGCCAGTAAATAACTTCTTCAGTACAGGATTTGTAAAAACGTTGGCCTGTCATTTTATGGAATGAATGAAAAATTAATGAATGAATGAATGATTTACCAGGTCATTTGAATGAATGAATTAATTAATGAATAAATGAATAAATGAATGAGTGAGTGAGTGAGTGAGTTTTGGGTGGGTGGGTGGTCGAGCGAGCAAGCGAAATAACGAACGAATGAATGGTGTTTAACGGCATGTCGACACAACTAGGCCATAGAATGGTCATTTATGTATAAGTCCTGCAATAAATCAAATTAATACTGCGGACAAACGCCCTTACTAGAGGGTGTCAATTCACTGCGGACAAACGCACTTACAAGAGAGTGTCAATTCACTGCGGACAAACGCAATTACAAGAGGAAGTCAATTCACTGCGGACAAACTCACTTACAAGAGTGTGTCAATTCACTGCGGACAAACGCACTTACAAGAGTGTGTCAATTCACTGCGGTCAAACGCACTAACAAGAGGGTGTCAATTCACTGCTGACAAACGCACTTACAAGAGGGTGTCAATTCACTGCGGTCAAACGCACTTACAAGAGGGGGTCAATTCACTGCGGACAAACGCACTTAAAGAGGTGGTCAATTCACTACGGACAAACGCACTTACAAGAGGGTGTCAATTCGCATTAGGCAGATGAATAAGAAACAATATGACAAACATATTTTGACATTCATCAGATGCATATGATACACACGTTTGCATTCAGTAGCTGTATAAGAAACAATAAGACAAACACGTGTTGACATTTAGTACATGCAAAAGAAACCATGTGACAAAAGCATGTTGACTTTCAGCAAATGGATACGATGCCATGACAAACAATATCAGATTCATAAGATATCATATTGCAAAACGGGTTGACATTCAGTATTTCCTTGAGAAGTCTAAGAAACCATATGACAAAACATTTTGACATTCAGCAGATGCATAATAAACCATATGACATTCAGAATATATAGATCGAAAAAAGAAATGCAGCATTCACAAAACGCTGACTGCTTTTATTGGTGAATTTGAGAGTCCATATTCTACTGTTACATACACGTATGCTAATACACTGTAACTAAAATAAACTAATATTTGCATTTCCAGATCGGATTCGTTAATATCGATAATGACGTAGACAGCCAGGAATTGCTTCTTCTTGTCCACGATTTCACGTTTACACCATTCGGGCAACCAGGTATGTAATAAAACAAGAAGGAGATAAATGAAGGAATAAAACTATGCAAGTGTGTCATTGATGCATCTTTTTAAATGTGTTCAGATTTTGAAAACAAATACACATTTTCTTAACGGTAGAATTATGAATACAGAAGGATAAGGAATTGTACAAAAGGTCCCAAGGATAGCCAATACAATCCGAAATCTTATTTTCAATGTGATAGTTCAGGGTGGTTATTTTTGGAAAGTAGAACAGAAAATTGCGGTTCTTTTTTAAATATGATTATTTTACTAGTTATTGTTTATTCTATTTGTGAGTGAAAAGTATATATACACTAAGTATCACAGATTATATATACACTAAATATCACAGATTATATATGCACTAAATATCGAAATTATATATACACTAAATATCACAGATTACCTACACACTAAATATCACAGATTACATATACACTAAATATCACAGATTATATATACACTAAATATCACAGATTACATATACACTAAATATCACAGATTATATATACACTAAATATCACAGATTACAAATACACTAAATATCACAGATTACATATACACTAAATATTACAGATTATATATACACTAAATATCACAGATTATATATACACTAAATATCACAGATTATATATACACTAAATATCACAGATTACATTAATACTAATTTATAACGAACTGATTTAATGTTGCTTATGAGGCTTTGTTTTTATTAATGTGATAAACAGAATCTCACATTCGTAACTACCTAATACTGAATTTATTAAACTCAGCCTCGCATCATATAATTTTTATCCAACTCCTTTAATAAATTCAATATTAAACAGGCACTCATGTAAGAACCTCTATATATAATCCACTGCCCTTAAATTAATCACTTTAACGTGTTGCATTTTTATTCCCAATAAAATAAAATACTGAAAAGGAGTTTCCATGCAAGCAACAAACACAAACAAGATAGAAAAGTTGCAGACTCGGCTTTATCGAGTCATTTTTTTTAAATTTCCATAAAAATGTCGAATTCATTCAATCCTTAAGCGAATTCCAGTCCTGAATAGCATTGTAATAAAAGGATTACTTATCAGACCCTATACAGTGAGGTAAAAACAAAGTTGAATATTGTATGAATAAGGCACTGCCTCATAGCGAGCTCAAATCCAAAAGCCACCTGACTTCAAAAGAAAACAAGTTATGGATCAGGTATAAAACATATATGACATTTACATGTGTTGAAAATTACGTAAAACACCAAACAAACAAACAAACAAACAGCCATTGACCTTAACATTGAGACCCAACATTTGGTTGTGTGCACACCCTAACAAGTAGTTCTGGTTCATGCCAGTATGCGGACTGGTAGGTTAAAACATATTGTATTAATTATGTTTTTGTTTCAGCGATATTAAATTGCTTTTTTTTTATTTAATTTTTTTAGTATTTTACATTATGGTCACTTATTAAAGGGAGTACCTTAGGCTTTGGAACTAATTTGTTTGAAAACATAAAAACTTATAAAATGACCAATATAAACCGTGAAATAACGGTTCATAGATATAGATGGAACATTAACCGTTTCTTATAATACAGCGCAATCATTAACAATTATAATTTACAGCCAGGGGCGTAGCTGTGTTAATTGAATGTGCAGGCTCTGAAATGAAGGTATGTTAGGCGGATCCAGGGGCTTGCATCCACGGCAATTTTTTTTTCCTATATTTAAATGGTACATCCTGTTGCCAAATGTGTATAAATATTGTTATGCACCCATCCCACCCCACCAACCCCTTCCATCCTCGCTTAAAACTTTGCTCTTGTGGAAAAGTACACCCCATATAAAGAAAATGCGGCAAGTTAGTGATAACAGATATATTCTCGTTTCAATAACACTTGTTTTCTTTTGTGGATATTTTAAAGTTGTTCAGACCCAGGGCCCCATTTTATGAAAAAACTTACGACAACTGTGGTCGTTTTTATATTTCTTAAATGCTTATCTATGAAATTACACTTACAAATAAACGCAACTTCAATTCATGTTCTTATACATGTGGTGCATTACCGGCACACATAATTGTCTGCATTCAATGCTTATGTGGACTCAAGTAGACAATTTTAATTTGATTATTATGAAACGGGTCCCTGCAGGTTTTTTAACATTTCAGAAGATTATTTAATAGAACATTTAGTAAAATATATCGTAGAATTAAGGTCTCTCTATTGAATTTTAACAAGACAAACCAGATGCATCACGGATTACGAATGGCATTGTCTACATACTGAAAGGATTTTGCAGTTGTAAGCATAATGATTACAGCAATCGAACTCATACGATATAGGGAATACCGCCAAGGTTTTAACAAGCTTTCTGTCGCATACATTGAACTATTGGTAATTGGACTGCAAATATAAGGCGTATTTATTTTCAATCTTAATTTTTCAAGATCACGACCAATAGATATAGTGGTAATGTCGAGCATTCGCCACATCACTGAACACATCAAGTGGTTCTATTAATGATTTTACAGCCATATTTTAAAATTCACTAGGACGGTTAATAGCATGTCTGTTAAATAAGTAGCCTAAACATTTAATAATTTGAGCTACGATCAATATTTTGGTAAGAGAAAAATATCCAGGTTTGGGGTATGCAACATTCCAAACAGACAATTAAATGGCCAGGATATAAATAGGGGAATTGAATTGGGGTTACACGGCGCACCAACACAAGAAAGGTTATATGCGCCAAACAGGGTTGAACATGCCCTGCTCATCCTCCATTTATCATCTAGCTCATCCTCCATTTACATCTAGATAAAATATGGTCCATGGCGGCCTAGAAGCTTCTAACCTGCAGAACTGCAGAGTTGCTGCAAATTCTATTGTAGTCACTCCAAGTCACGTTTACCACATTTGGATATGCGGTGTCATGAGAAAACCTTGAATGAGCATGTTTTTTTTGACAAAATGAGCATGATTGGGGATGGGGGTGGGCGGGTGGTGGTGGGGGGGGGGGGGGGGGGGGGGGGGGGAGGAAGAGAATTTGACGTCTTGGGTGCTTTTATTTTTTTTAATATTTTACACATGGACGTTTATATGCATCCCGTCGCAGGACGGCGCATATCAAAAATCATCTCGCCGTTCACAGACGTGTATTTACTTTTCTCTGACTGAGGAGGCAGGTCGTACTAGATTTACAAACTTATTTTTGCAGTATCTGGCAGATCAACTCATCTCTGTTAGATTTTGCTATTACATCTTGATCTCACTAAAAATGCCTACATATGTTTGTTAGGGGAATTATACCTGTTATCCCTTTAATTTATTTGAATAGTCTTCAATAATGGTATACGCATCTGTGTTCTTTTTTCTCTAGACAATTTTCATTTTTCATTGCTTCCATTCACCTATTGGCAAACCGGTCGATGTACAACCATGGATCTTGGACATTAGCGATAACCATCAGCATAGCTACTATTAGGTCATATATGCCCGGGCCTATACATCAATTTGGAAAATGAAAAAAAAGAAAGTCCAAATATGCAATAAAAACTAAAGCCGGTGGGGGTTAATGGTCAACATTTGTTTCTTGTTTTATTTTACAGTGTAGGTAATTCAACTTTGTCAAATATTAATTCTCAAACATGTTAAAAATATTTAACATTCAAGTGTTCGGTCAGATATACGCCAAAACGCACCATAACATAGCTAAGTTTAAAAAAAAAGACGCAAGGGGAGCATGCCCCCGGACCCCTACTTGGTCAGGCCTATATATGACTTCAGGTCAGCTACGCCTCTGATAACTGGATTTCTCTTAGTTTAGGTTTGCTTGCCTGGCCAAGTGTTATACATTTGTATTGTGACCTTATAACGTAAACGGACCATTATCATTTATCACTCACAGGTTCGAGGTGCGTTGCTAGGCCCAAATGACAGCATCTAGGCCCCAACTTATCCTAGCGGGGTTGGGGTTAATGATCTCCCGTTTTTTTATATTAAAATATATAAGGTGCATTCAGGCGTATATCAAGGTAAAGGTAAGTACACAGATGCATCCGTAAGTCGGCGTGATATCTCAGTGGTTTACACTCCGGCTTAATGTGGGTCACGAAGTACTTTAATTATTTGCCAGAAATATAACCCTATTGTATTGAGATATGAAAGAGACGCTAACAAAGGCACCATACATTATACAGTAAAAACAAACCTTATTGATTATTTTCAGGGAGTCGCGCAGTAATGAAATACACAATTTAAATTTAGTTACCCTATGACCCCGCGTGTAAACGCGAGGATTCAAGAAGTAGACGTACTCATTGATGTTTAAAGTGACACTCTGCAATCTTGAAGCATTTATAACGCTTTGAAATTAGCGCCTCAGTTTATAAATCCTGTATCATTTAGACTTAAAACCAGCTTGCATATAGTTAAATAAATGGTGTTATAATTTATTTACGTTATAATTTTTTATAACACTACTTTGTAGTGTGTAGTGTTAAAAGCAATTTACAATTTGCTTTTAACTATTCAAAATATCAGTTTGAACGACATGCAACTAAGCAAGTTATGTATTGGGATGGCCAGTGGAAGGATGTAGTTGTATACTCAGTTTGCATATGGGGTAGGATATAGATATTATTTAATGCTGGGATCGATTATAGAGAAATCCTTCACGAGATGGTAGACGTGTTGTTCTTTTCACGAACGAGCGTATGGGAGTGAGTGAAAAAACAAAACACGACTACCATCGAGTGAAGGATTTCCCAATAATAGAACACAGCAGTTAAATAATCGATGTATTACATTTTAAGTCAGTTTATGCATGATTTTAACCGAACTTATTGGCTTAATTGAACGTTATCGGCGGATGACGTCGACGTCA
This sequence comes from Cyrtodaria siliqua, assembly GCA_037043455.1. NCBI lineage: Eukaryota > Metazoa > Mollusca > Bivalvia > Adapedonta > Hiatellidae > Cyrtodaria > Cyrtodaria siliqua. Next base: position 8,995 of record JAWPHD010015134.1, on the reverse strand, counting down.
GAACCACTTTATTGACGTCTTAACTCAACGTCACAGTAAGTTATTTTTAATAACTTAATAACGGAGTTAGTTAATAGCGATTATGAATATTCTTTCACTGAGAAATCCCAATCTTTCACTAATTAAAATGTCATAAAAAAGAATACCTTGCATACTTGAGAAGTTATTAACAACTGTAAGATTGCTTCCTTTATATTATGGAGACATGTAGCGTGGTTATTATTTACACGCTAAAATATAAAAAAAATAGAAAGATAAATAAAATTTCATAATAATTTACGTTTTGACCACAGTCGAGGTCTACCTTAGACAAGTGTAGATTCCATGTAATCCGATATTTTAGTTGTGTACTCTAAACACCCATAATTGAAACATTACCTCCGTTGAATCTCGCACAAAGTAAACTCCATGTGGTGTATTTATTGTTTGGAATGTGTGTATATAAATAATGAATGTGGTGTATTTATTGTTTGGAATGTGTGTATATATAAATAATGAATGTGGTGTTAAATCAAATATATAAATAATGAATGTGGTGTATTTATTTTTTGGAATGTGTGTATATAAATAATGAATGTGGTGTATTTATTTTTTGGAATGTGTGTATATAAATAATGAATGTGGTGTATTTTTTTTTTGGATTGTGTGTATATAAATAATGAATGTGGTGTATTTTTTTTTTGGAATGTGTGTATATAAATAATGAATGTGGTGTTGTTGTTTTTTGGAATGTGTGTATATAAATAATGAATGTGGTGTTAAATCAGAATTTTTTTAACTAAGATAACTTTTATTTTGTGTTATTATTCATAAAGAAAAAAAGAGTAGTACTTGCGATACTCCATGTCTCTATTTAACCCATCTATAAGTAATGTGGGTAATCTTTGATTTTTTTCAGACGTCCATGGACATGACTTTAACTTTACCTCATGGTAGGTGCACATTTCAATACTAGTCTTTTTTAATAAATCCCGAAGTATTTAAAATAAAACAATAAATTACAAATAATTAAACTTACAGATTTTATAAATATTTCTAGCAAAAATCATCACTTGATTACTGACACATGTATTTGTAATTATAAGTTTGATATTGCAAACATATAGTCATACCGCTCATTCTCAGGTTTTCCTTCATAATCACACGTCGAGGTGAAATTCTAAAGGTGTATCATCCGATTGACGAGGACACGGAGGTCTTGGCCACAAAAAAGGGATTTGCTGGCATGCTAGCAGCCAAACTGCATGATAAATTCGAGGTAAGGCCTAGGGTGTCATATACTAAAAGGTACATTTTCAAAAGAAATGAAGCGTATTTATAATTTTAAATAAATGTAGAATGCAATTCAAAGTTACTGGAGTATACGTTTATATAAGAGTGTTTATATCAATAATTAAAATAATGTTCAGACACTTATATGTGTTCTCGCTTGTGTAGTTCATATAAAGAGGAATTCTCTTTTCTTAATTTAACGCTTATGCCATCTAATTTGCGTACACACATTAGTACATATTGTGTGCACTTATATACATCTTAGATACATATAAAAATAAGTATAAAAGTCGAACAGGAAATGCAGCTTTCACAGAACACAGTAACCCACAAAACACGCAAAAGGACAAACATGAATGGCAATGTTAACACGTAATAAAGGCATATGACGTCGCAAACACAAAAAGGGTTGAAAAAAGGGCTACCGCATTGGAACGATCAGTGGCAAAAAATGCCGCTGGGGGGTTTAAACCAGGTTCTAGAGTGCACCAAACCTCAAACTTACCCTGCTGTCATCCCAATAAAACGGGACAGTTAAAATAAAGAAATCCCCGCCATGAACTATTCTCTAACCAACAAGGCAGCATAATAGGTAATACATGTATAAGTAAAACACAAAGATGCTCATGTATATATAAATACAAAAAACAATAGCCTAGAAGCCACAAAGAAGGTACTCAATGACTTGGCAGAAGCCAGAGCAACAAGATAATACATAATTGAGGGCACGACAAGACAAGATTGTAGACAAACATCAAACGTCACCGTCCTTTTAGACTTTAGGTAGACGTCATCATAGGGTCCACAGCCTGTCCGGTCATCGCACAATTAAAGAGGAACGCATAGTGGCAAACTGTCAATGGGACCACCACCAAGCATGCAGTGCGTTGCAAAATGATAGGGTCATAACCTCTTTTGATAAACCTTTTAACAAGTTTAACAAAGATAGTATGAAAGTGATCATGACCAAGGATCTTAAGTTTGTAAATCACATCACCATAGAAGTCAGATTGTGATAGTCTTTGTCGCAGAAAAGTTCTTAAATTACTTTTATATTTGGAAAGAACGGTTACGATAATAATATTTTGCAAAGGTTTTACGAAGTTTATGGTAACGGTAGCCCTGATGGAGAAGCTTTTTAGTTATACAACGATTACGAATATTAAAGTCCTCAACTCGAGTACAAGCACTAGACAAGAGGCCCAAGAGGGCCTGTGGACGCTCTACTTGCTAAAGATAAAGTTTATGCCTTCAAGTCTTTCAAAAATCATTCAACCGGAACATGGCGATGATATATCCAACTAGTCTTGGTACTGATCATCTCGCCAAGATTCGTTGAAATACGGCCAGGGCATCAGGAGAATTAGTTGGGACAAAATGTATGCATTAAAACCTTAAAAGGGCCAATATCATTTAAAGAGAACACGACAGTGACAGGTGCAAATATGCTTGGTACTGATCAACTCCGCCAAGATTCGATGAAATCCGGCAAGGAGTTCATCAGAGACTAATCTGGCCAAAGTTTGTGTATTAAAACATTTAAAGGGCTATAACTCTGCCAAAAAACATTCAACCGGAATATGGCGATGATATGCACAACAAGACCCGGAACTGATCATCCCTAAAAATCTTTGTTGAAATCCGGCCAGGGTTCAGGAGAACAAGCCCAGAAAATGTTTGTTTATCAAAAAGCTTCTAAATAGCCATAACTCCGCCACAAATATGTAAACCGGAACACGACGATGCCATGCACAACTAGGATTGGTGCTGATCATCCCTGCAAACTTTCGTTGAAATCTGGCGAAGGGTTCAGGAGAACTAGTCCACACAAAGTTCGTGTTTTAAAACCTTTAAATGGCCATAACTCTGCCAAAACCAATCAACTTGAACACGTCGATGATATGCACAACTATACATGGAACTGATCTTCCTAAAATTGTTCGTTTACATCCGGCCATGGGTTTAGGAGAACTAGTCAGGACAAAGTTTGTGTATTACAACTTCTAAAGGGCCATAACTCCACCAAAATCATTCAACCGGAACACGGTGACTATATGTACAACTAGGCTTGGTACGGGTCATCCCTGCAACGTTTCACTGAAATCCGGCCAAATGAAGGCCCTTTCGTCTTAATGAGACCAACATATAGCAAATTCAGAAAATCAAGGACCATAACTCCGGTGTAAACGGTCCAATCGGCTGGTTTTCGAAATAGCCCGAGCGTGATTGATATTAACAATCTGGTAAAGTTTGGTAAAGATCAGGTGAAAAATGAAGGCTCTATCGTCTTAACGACGTAAAAGTTAACGGACAGACGACGTACGACGGACATCTCGCCATCCCATAAGATGAAACACATAGACCCCATAAGAAGTTGCCCGGGGATAATTAACAATATCAAAACTAAAATCATCTCTCTTGTCATAGATGTTGCTAATTATTTCACTATTTTCAATAGAGAGATGTAAATCGAGAAAAGAAGCGTTAATATCAGAAGTATTAGCTTTGTTAAGTTGAAGTTCTTTAGGATATATATTATTAACCATAGTAGAGAAGAAAGGATTGTCAATGTTCAATATGTCATCCAGATAGCGAAAGGTGTCATTAAAGGCTTCTATAACATCTGCCTGTGTATCTGGTGAAAGACTCAACATGAAATCTCTTTCATAGCAATATAAAAACAAAAAAAACTTATCTGCGACAAGGGGTGCACAGTTCGTAAATTGCGAGTGAACATGCATAAATATAATTACCCTTAAGTCATCAATGTGTTTGCACTATCAGAAGGGTAATTGTATGTCTGCATGTTTATTCGCAATTTAATAAAAATATTAAGATGCCGATAAGTATACCGATTATTTACTATGGTGTGTACGCATATTAGCTGGTAATTCCAGTGATACTGCTTTAATTTTTACAGGTAGAGCACGATCTGCACGGCAGTGCATGGTTATATAATGCAACGGAATACGGAATCGAAGGTAAGTTAGTGTAGTTTAATATCACGAACTGTGATCAAAAACCTAAAAGGTACAATTTGGGCATGTATTCAAATATTACTTGACCTCGTATGACACAAGGTAAAACTGTAAAATATCATTCTTCATTTTCTCTTTTAATATTTTAAACATAAATAATATGATATCACTGCACACATGATACTAGTCTCTTTGATTTGAGACCAGTTGCAGATCCTTGCTATAGTTATAATGTTCAGCGAAACAAGTGCATCTCAGTGAACAGGAAGTAGCATTAGTGGGCCATAGTCGAACTGTTTAAATAATATTTGTTGACATAGAACTATTAAAAAAACACCAATGTTTTCTTTGATTTAAGAACATTTGCAGGGTTTTGTTTGAAAAAAAGACAATTGATATACTGCTATAAGTAAACGTGCGTACGTAACATTTTATCATCTGAAAGCATAAGTTTCGAGTCACTGGTTTATTACATCTCTGTGCAAATGTAAGCAATTTAACAAATTGACATTTGCTATTGTTATATCATAATGGTTATTTTATTTATTAATCAAATACAACCATTTTTAAATGATAAATAGACGATCTTAAACGAGTTCCCATTTTATATAAGATTTATGAAACGAGTTATGAATTATTTTAATTTAAACGAGCCTTTTGGCGAGTTAAAATTAAAAATAATTCATAAAAAAACGAGTTTCATAAACTTATATGGAATGGGAACGAGTTTAAGATCCTTTTTATCACATAACATTGCAATCAAATTAGTAAAAAATAATTCAGATGGACATAGAACCGCCACGACGTCAGACAAACTTTAGCGCCAAAACGTCATAAAATATGTGACGTCGTAACGTCGCGTCTCACACATGACGTTGCGTATAATTGCTCTTAAATTCGAGATAGAAAAAAACCAACAAAAAAAACAATGCATTGTGGAAGTTGGTGCGTGTAACTTTTGCGCAAACTGGTATGTTGTCAATAGAAGATATTTGTTGTTTTGAGGTGAATAACATATTTTATTTCATCGAGAAGTGAGAAAACTTTACGCTTCGTTACTTATTTGCTTACACCATTTAAAAGAAAATATTAACACACGCCATTGTAGGTACTCATTCGTCGATGTATTCGGTGAGAGAAGTTACGGATGGTAAAGAATTTACCAAAACAAGACACGGATTTCAGCACCCAGTGACTAACGGAAAATCTCGTTTTGTCAAGGCAAGTGTTATATTTGTAAATAAAATGGGGACTATTTACATCAGTTACTGCTTTTCGAAGTCTGAACTACTTTTCACTTTAATAACTTCCTCTCCGTTGTGCGAATCAACTGGAAAAAGTATTTAACCGAACAAATAATACAGTACTTTCCTGTGGAAATTATATTATACATGAAATGCATGTAATGCTCAACTGTAACGAATGTAATGACTTAAAAACTAATCGGCCTAACACAGTTAAGGCTAATAATTATGCACAATTTTAACATTTTGTCCGATGATTGCAACAATATCTTTGTTTAAACATTGTTTAACAGTTATAATTATGTATATAACGGTTCTTTTGGTTCTCGTATTACAGAGATTGACTGTCAACAATGACATCAATACAATACACAGTGTCATGATTGAGGAAGATTTTAATCTACAGTTTTCAACAAAGGACGGGTACGATCTATTTGTTTGAGATAATCAAAACGGACTTATTATTACGTGTCCAATTCAAAGGGTACACGCACAAACGAATCAATGGAAAAAAAGATAACGTAATTTAACGAAAACAAATCAGTTATTTCGAATTTTCGGTCCCATGATTTTGTTCAAGAGATGAATTTATTTCACAATTTCAAAATGTCTCTTTAGCTTCATCAGCGGCTGCTCAAACCATTTTCTGAGGAGTTCTATTACATAGATATTATTGTATATTACTTGCATCTTGGGACCGATAATTCGAAATTTAAGAGTTATTAAATTACTTACATCAGTTTCCTGTCTTTCGCAAATACTTCTCCCTATATATAATTCTGCTTTGTGAACGTGAATCTCTAAGATCCCAAATTTCGAAAGTTGCCGTTGTGAGTTTCAATTATCTCCCTTTAATATATACCATTTACTGAATTCACAGTATCTTGGTGATCCGGCACCTTTCATTGTCACTGTCTAAAAATATAGTGTGTGTGGTTGAATCCTTAAATGTGATCCCACTCATAATAGCTATAATTGTTTATATGTATGCGTGTATATGTTAATTGTGCCTCCAGACGAGTGGGTTATGATGTAGAGATACAGTTTATCAGCGTGTGTTGCAGCTATCTTTTATAGGAAGTAAATGCATACGTTTGATTTCTGTGTCTTTCATCATAGCTAGGCGCCCTGCCGTAGTTCGTCCGACGGATGTCTGTCCTTGGTTGTTCGCAAATACTTCTCCCTGTATGTATTTATATATACATAGTTTAAAACTTGGTCAGTTGTCGGGCCTTAAATAAATCTCCGAAGCGATTATTGGGTCCTTACCCAGTTGTTGGGTCGAAAATTTGTTGTCGGGTCCGGACCCAATAATATTTTTTGAAGAGCGTTGCATGCCTACACCATCGAATTATCTTTTGAATGGACGTATGATACTGATAACAGATTATAGGGTCTAGACCCAATAATTCGTATTTTGGCCCAACAGTTGCTTTATATATCATATGGAGAGTATATAAGGGCCCCGACTATCGACCAAATGCGGAAGGCCATAGGACCGAACACTATAACTTACATTTTTCTTAATGTAGTTCTTACGTACGTACTTATTTGTGCGCATTTCGTTAAATGGAACGTGTTTAAGATTAATAAATGAACTGTTAAAGTACTTTTTTTAAATCAACCGTTCATACCCCTTTACTACTTGTATAACGTTAATGACTATATCGAACTGAAGACTGGACGATTATAGTCATACGAGTATATGTGTGTAGTTTATAACTTACGTGTATCCTTGATGCATAGCGACAGCAAGCTCTCCTATATACGTCCGTGGAAGCAATATATATAGCAATCAAAAACGTCTACCAGTATATCACTGAGTACACGATCCGATGTCCTGTAGGAATACGGATGTAAAACACCACACACCTTGACATAAAACAGAAAAAGGCGGCTTGGGGAATTAATTGATGAGTTCTAGTCGATCCATCTAGAAATCCATCTTTTTCATTAAAATATTTTCTATATCAACCTTTCTTTTCTTATTCATTTCAGATTTATTCCTGAGTACGGCATGCGTCCCGTCAATGCAATCAACGAATTTTCTACAATGCGTATGTATATGCTTAAAGCGACAAGTATATATTTACAACCACAGTCCATTTATTTCAACCTGAATGGAGATAATACAGCCTTTATTTCGAGTTATAAGAGTATAATATTAGCGTCAACATTACATTTACTAATCACCCGATGTCCCGAAGCGTTAATTATATACGATTTTGAAACTTATCCTCAAGCAAAGCGTTATGCGACCTTTTTGGCGTATTTGTTTAAATACACAATATCTGCTACCTTTTCCTGCTAAGTGCATCGTTCTTGAGAACTTACGTAATAGAAAATGATGTATTGAGGTATAGTTATTTGGCAGAGTTTGCAAAGTTTAGTTATATTTTAAGAATTTTATTGTGTAATTATAAGGCTTCAGATGTTACATTTTACGTTTTAATAGGCATATTCTGCTTTTAACGTTTGTGGTTAACTGCCTAGTATGGATGTTTATTGTTAGATTCGATATTGTGGTGAATCACTTTCTAAAATTACGACAGGTTTTCACCATAACACGGACTCGTACAGTTACCATTCCATATTGGACTGTTAACTCTATAAATGTTGTTCTGACTAGATTTATCTAAAATACTTCAGACCCCTATAATTAGCCTTGATACGGCTATTGGTTTGTGGGATCTGAATGGGAGCAAAGGTCAATTTGTACTGGGGGCGACTTTTTACAGCCGCAACATAGCACTAAACAAACGCTAGTGTCAGAAGTCAATAAATATAGAAAATGGGATCCCTTTGAAGCAACAAACACAACCAAGATATAAAAGTAGCAGACTCGGTTGTATTGCGTCTGTTCATGAGAGGTAATATAAGGTACATCACCTCACACGCCCCTAGCACCTGTTTAAGGGGTATTTTACTTTAAAGCCACACATATTGGACTTGATGATCCCAATGGACCAGTAAGTAATAACAATTTTGATGTGTAGTCCGGACGACATTTTACAGCCGCGAAACAGCACTAAACAAACGTTAATGTGAATGACAATCAATATAGAAAGGGGGATCTCTTGGAAGAAAATCACAAACAAGAGATAGAGGTAGCATACTCGGTTGTATTGTGTCTGTTCATGTATATCTCTTGTTTATGTTTGTTGCTTCCAACTAGGGGTCCACTTTTCAGTATTTATTCAGTTTTATTTTCCAATTTCCGAATTGATCTTGTTTACGTACAAAACATATTGTATACAAAGATTATTTATTTGTATTCAATATAAGTAAGAAATAGAACATCGTTTACTGTGAATTATCGTTAAATATATCACGGTTTGGAGTTCAATTGTAAACAATAATTTCACTCGGCCTGAAATTATTGTTTACAATTGAACGACAAACCGTGATATACTATAGTTTCTATTCTAATACCCCTAAAATGTGAAAATAACGCACACATCTGAAATTTTTCGCATTGCTTTACTTACTCTCCTAACGTTG